>JAVJIF010016636.1:0-71721 GCA_038442645.1 Agave tequilana
CCAGAAAGCTTCCCGCAGGACAGGCAGATTTCAGATAGCAATCCACCAACATTACTCCCACCTTCTAACCCGCAATTATCCCCCACTTTGATTCAATACACAGAGGGGAAAAAATTAAAAAACATTAAAACCCATAAGCCCGATACTATTTCATCATCATAAACTGAAAAAGATCAGAATTTGCAGTCCAAAATAAGATTATTATCCTGGAAATCTCATCTGGGTCTCTAAAACCCCATGAACAATGAAACAAACAACAGAAACTATCAACATAACGAAAAATCTCAATCCATCCATTTTTATATCATTACCATCTCTTTGCCTAGTTCAATGGCAGCCTCCTGATAGCTTGCCTTCTTCCTGGGCTGCTGCCACAAACACACAGATCCTCTTGAACTTTGAAGGAGGAGGAGGAGGAGACCTCTTCTCCTCAACTTTGTTCGCCACCAACTCCATATTTTTCTTCTCTCCTTCCATTTTCTTTCCCTCCAGAGAGTTGAAAAAAAAAAAAAAACTTGAGCTTTGAGAGAGAGGAGGACGTGATTTTAAAACAAGTAGGCACAAAAGAATGAACTGTGTCCTCTCGCCTCTCTCTGTATGCATATATATAAGTCTAAATATAGGAATTAAAATGATTATTTTATTTAATGCGACTTTTATGGAGATTTTCAGTGGGGCCCACTCTGGTTTTCTAGTGAGACACACCGAATCAATGGTGTATGATACCAGGCGGTGATACTATTTTTTATTTATTTTTTCTTTTCTTTCTTTTCTTTTTTTAGAAATATAAATTCTCAGTGAGTTTTATTCAAGGAGTTGTAAATATATACCCATCTTAAAATTTTCTTATCTTTATACTTTCCCTCTTCGCGTTTTGACACACTTCTTGAAAAATCAAATATTTACCAAAGTTTTTTTTACTTTTAAATAATATTATAACTGATTTTGAATCTGGAATTATCCGCAATCAAATCTCTTACTTTGGTGTTGAGTTGTGGCCCAATCAAGTTAATAGAATGCTAAGAGGTTGTTTGTTTCGTCGTAAAAGTCATAAAAATTCATAATTCGTAATGATTTACAACTCAATTACAACTACGGTGTTGTTTGGACCGTAATACGTAAAAGACGTAAAGCAACCCAACTACTGCTAACTTGCAACCCAATTAACCACTCACTTAAAACCCACTTACAGTTAATTTTGTGGTGATACAAATTTGTATTATTTTTTATGTTAATATTAGTTTTTTAATATTTAGCATCTTTAATATTTATTTGCAATATTAAACTTTTTAAATCGTCAAATAATTAATTTTGTGGTCAAATTTTTCACTTACGACTTACACACTTTGACAACCAAATACCTTAAAATACAATACACTTTCCCACTTACAACTTTATACCAACCAAACACCGTCAAACTTATATGCAATGTAACTCATTTACAACTGTAAAAGACTTTATCAATTACAACTTACGAATTACGGCTAATTACAACAAACAAAACAGACCCTAACTCTTGACAGGCTAAGAAGGCTCGCGTGCTAAAAGGTAATAAATAAAATTGAAAGTTAATTTTTACATCGTGAATAAATAAATTGATGTTCTACTTTAATTGTTGTCTTCTAAAACGGGAGTAATGGTCTTTAGGATTTTCAGTAAATAAACCGAGATTTTAATTTAATCATTCGTTTTCGAAAATTAGAATTTTATATTCTTTAGGATCTTTAAGAATAAACTGAGATTCTGATTGAAGGTTTTCTTTTGAAAAATTCTAACTAAATTAATATTTTAATTAGAATATAATTTTTAGGATCTTAATAAATAAATTGAAGTCTAACTTAATGGTATTCTTTCCTAAAATTAAAACCATAATCTTTAGGAACATCAATAACTAAATTGGGATTCTATTTTGATGGTTTTCCTGATTTTATTATATTTATAATTAAATAATATGATATTCTGATTTAATGGTTTTATTTTCTAAAATTATAATAAAAAATTTAATTATATTAATTCCATAATTTAATTAAAATAAAATAGAATTTAAATTAACAAAGAAGAAACAAGAACAAGAGAGATGCTGCAAATTTTTATTTATTTATATTCAAATTATAGTCCATTCTCATAAAAGAATGTTAAAGTCTTATATTCTAAAATGATTTTTCTGAAAAAGAAAATCTCAGTTATTTAATGAAGGAAATATTCCTTCTCTTTTGGGTATTTGATGCATTATTAATGATGAAAATGGACGGTCGGGATGCAAGATCTTCTCTGATTCTGACACTCCCAGCCCCGAGCCCAGAGGATCTGCTTAAAAATCTAAAGCCTGTGATTTAAATGCAATTAATACGTGGACCAAAGTCAATTCGACCACAGTGTGACCAGACAATCATTTTCCACCCGAGGGAGAATCTGGGCCATTAATGCTTCAAGCCACTGAGTCTTTTCGCATTTAAGAGAGAAAATTTGCTTTTATGAAGACAGATCTGGGTGTTTCAATCAAAGTCTAATCGCGTCGATTTGGGTGCAGTTTTTTTGATTTGTGTAAAGATTTTTGATGATGCAGTGAGTTTTCCATTTGTTATTATTTAAAAAAAAGAGATTAAATGTGAGTTTTTGATGAAGAAAAATGGTTATAATTTAAAACTTAGTTTGCATAACTTCTCGTATTTTATTAATTTGTGACTATAATTTGTGCAAAAATACTTGCTAAGTTTATTTAAAATATCCTGACGAAAAAAATTTATTTAAAATATCACATATCGATTTTTTTCGCATTTAACTTGAGCAATTAGTTTGAATTTGAGTTTGACTCGTTTATAAATTCTCGCAAATTGGATACTATCGCGAGCCAGTTGACAACTTTGTTTGTGATGGCCTCGTGTGTTCACTGCATTATTGTGTATTTTTTCCAATAATTTAATTAGTTGTTGTTGTTATTGGAAACTAATATGCTTTGCGATCTTTTAATGATTTTAGATCGGGTAACCAAAAAATAAACATTTGTATAGTTAGATATTTTAATTTTTTAATAATCTTATTCTTTTAAATAGATAACAAATATTGATATTTTTGTCATCGGTCTCCTCAACTATAGAGTTATCATGATACTATGAGGCTGATTGTTTGGCAGCATGAGAGAGAAAACAGAAAAAAAAAAAAAAAAAAAAGAGGTGTCTCGGTAATTGCTTGATGGAAGACGTGGGTTTCTTCCTCTGAGATAAAACTGATCCAAATCCTTTGTAGAAGAAGAGGGAAATTCCCCTCAAATAATCATCGAAATATTACTTAGAGTACTGAGATCAAGACAAATTTTTTTTTTTTCAATTATTTATTTTCCCCTCTCTCTTCTTTGCTCACTACTTTCCGTTTTTTTTCTTCCCGTAGTTTTTCTTTTTTTCCGTCATCTCTTCAATCACCTCGGCTGCTCATCTCCTCACTTTCATTTTTGACCAACCAATCACAAAATACAATACTTGTTTAAAACTTGCAGCTTCTCTCCTTTAATCCTTAAAAGCAATTAGATATGTGAAATTGTGACATTTCAAGAAAGAAAACAAATAAAACGCAGAAATACTCTGTGGATCGTTATTAGGTGGAGTACTTATTATATTTAAAATATGCAAATCAAAAAGTCACCCCTCTCTCTAGGTTAACTTGGCTCAATTGATTTAAATTGCCCATTATAAATATCTCAAATTAGGAAATAAAATATAAAAATATATCTGAAAAGAGAGGCAACGTCCTTTCACTGCTCCGCTCATTCAATTCCTCTTCACATCTGCGGTTCGATCACCGCCGTTAAATTCCAACACGCTGCACGGACCGATCCGCTTCGAGACGCCGTCACGGTCATTGTCGAAGCGTATGATGCCCCGCAGCCGTCAGATGACGATTCTCGGTTCCGGTCATTTCAGCTCCGCTTATGCTGGTCCGGCGGTCTATTTTACCGCCTTCAAATGCCGCCAGTTGATTATGCCCCCCTTTAACACGAGAAGAATTTTTTTTTTTTTTCCCCCTCAAATGAAGGAAGCAAAAGATCCCCTTTTTTGCGTTTTTATTTTAAGAGAATACTTCATAGATATCAGTGGTCAAAATTCGAATCATGAGAAATATACGCCTCAATATAAATATTAAAAACATGTTTGAAAGAGGTGAAGGATATATTCATGTGGTGATGCAATTAGCTCACTTGATTTATTTACACCCCGATTTGTATAGTTTCAGAATGATTCGAGTCGAATCTTTCTCGTTCTAACACAATTATACATCATTCGAATACAATATTTATTGTATCGAAGTTGATTTATATTATTTTAATATTTATAAATCAAAATTATTATTTTAATACTTTTTTTTTCTCCTACATTAAGAGAAAAAAGACAGTCTAAATTGTGAGTTGGGTTGTTAAACGGTGTAAAACATATGAAATCTACAAAATTACTTTGTATGGGTTTTTTAAATGTTTAAATCATGATCAAATGGTCGGATCGAAATTTGTATGTCTAAAGATATAAATCTAACCAACTCATTACTTTCGCTGTCTATTTTGTAGCTCTTGATGGATGGATAATAAGTATTCAAAACACTTGATTTTTTATTTTTTAATTACTTTAAATAATATAGATCAGATTTAACACGTAATCTTCATTTTGAATGTCAGATGTTAGCATCTGAGTATGAAGGATTCAGACTCGAATCATTCTGAACTACACATTCTCTCTCTCTCAGTCTCTCTCTCGCTCTCCTCTCTCTCTCTCTCTCGCGGCCGCTAGCTGAGAGTCCTCTCAGCTGGCGGCGACGTGATTGAATCTCAGTCACAGATTCTACTCGCAACGCTACATGGTCGTAGTATTTTTTCGAGAACGGCTACCATGGTCATAGTATTTTTATGAGGACGGCTATCATGGTCACAATATTCTTATGAGAACGACAACCATGTTCATAGTATTTTTATGACACTGCTACTATGATCACAGTTTTTTTTTGTTTTTTTTAGGATTGCTACCATGGTCAAAGTACTAATTAGATTGAGAATATCTGATATTTTTTTTGACTGCGATTAGGGTCACAGTGCTGTTGAGAGAGTCTCTCAGCTGACGTTGCGGTATAATACATACTATTTAGCACTACGATCATGGTAGCAGTCCTCGCAAAATACTATACGGCTACGGTAGCAGTCCTTACAAACACTGCGATTATAATAATACTGCGACTAGGATCTGTGGATGAGATTCAGCCACGTCACCGCCAACTGAGAGGGTCTCTCACTGCGACTGAATACATTTTTCTTCATATACGTACGTATGTATGTGTGTATATGTACGTGAGGAGGTGATAGTAGTTATTTTAAAGATTATACCAAAAACAAGCAAAAACCACAAGTTAATGTGTCATGCTTAAATGATTCAATATTTTAAAAAAATGTAAATATTATTTAAATACGATCTTTTTCCTATATGTCATGTAGTTAAATTCTTTCTTTATTTTTATTTTTGCGCATACACTTTTATAATATTAACATCATGATGTTATTATTATTATTATTAGTAGTAGTACTATTACTATTACTTCTACTTCTATTATTACTATTACTGAGGTTACTGTAAACATTTGCGAAACAATTCCTTCGTAGCAGAGTTTGAAATATTACTTGAAACTTTGATCTAGGGCGTGTTTGAATTTCTGACAGCAGGAAAGGAAAATGAAAATAGAAAAACTCATTTTCAATTTTTTTTTTTTTTGTTTTGAACAAAAAATAAGAGATGAGAAATGAAAAAAATCAAGTGATCAATGTTCTTGATTCTAATTCTAGCATCTCACAGTGGACATGAATACACCTTTCTCTGATTTCTTCTTGAAAGATGTAAAAAAAATATACCAAACGATAATAAGAAAGAATGGACTGTGAGAACGTGGGGAGAAGAGAGACGGAGGAAAGGGCAAGCCTGTCGCATTAAAATTTGGTTGTGTCTTCCCAAGGGCAGAGTCATGATTGGGCTCAAAAGGAGAAGAAAGATCCTGTGGAATTTTTGGGAATTCACACAAAATACTACTGTACGCAGCAAACAGGAACAGATCCTCACTTCACTATTCTCACAGTCCGTCACTGTTTTTTTTTTGTTTGTTTGTTTGTTTTGTTTTTTTTAAATAATTTGAAGATATACTGACTCTTATCTTTTTTGGTTCATACACCCAGCTAAGAGCCTGCTTGGTTAAGAATGAAAATGAGGAAACGAAGAAGTGAGAAAGTGGTATTAGTTTCTTTTGAAACTTGAGAACTGGTTAGTAAATTTTTCAGTGTTAGGAGGCTGTTGTTGAGAAGTATGATTGAAAAATGTTATGTTTTTTTCGGTATTTAGATGATAATGTGAAAGTGAAAAAGTTGATCACAAAATTGACCTCAAAATAATATTAAAATAAAAATTAATTAAGAAAAATAAAAAATGACTGTAATTAGAATGCAAATGAGATTTACATGATCAAAAAATTACTGTTTGTGCTACAACTTATTACAAATGAGATTTACATGATTAAAAAATTAACTGTTTTGCGCTACAACTTATTACAAATGAGATTGACATGATCACAAAAATTAACTGTAAGACTCTGGAAGTGAGGAAATAGTTGTGTAAAAGAGAAAAGAGAAAAGGAAAAGAGGTTTTCTTATTTTCCTTTTCCGGTGTTTGAATAGATAGAGAAGTGAGCAATTTTACTTCCCTATTTCCTTACTTCCCCCCACTTCCTTGCAACCAAACACACCACAGAGAAGTTTCCATGTCAGGCTTGATTCTCTCTCCTTGCCTCCAATATTAGCGAGCCAGTCAGCAGCTCCGTTTGCAGTCATTATCCGACAATTCATAGGACGGTGACCCATGGGCTTATGAGTGGGCTCTCATAGATCAGTTGTTTCTTCTAGTGTTTTCGGCCCAATATATTATGTCCCCGATTTCCTTTTAAAATAAAAAGCCCGCCTCTTTGATTCAACCAAGCCATTAACATGAAGCGTGTCCGGTTCCTCAATCCACATCATTCTCATTTCAACCTCTTATCAAATTTCGATCTCTGGTCATATCTTCTTCTTCACAAATTGTCAGTGACAACTCAATCCACAGTCTAGATGTTAATTCACTGAATAGAATGATCATTAGCCTCTCGCGATCCGGTGATTTGGGCTCTGCACGCAGGCTGTTCGATCAAATGCCTGAACGAGATGTGGTCTCGTGGAATTCAATCATGACTGCTTATACCCAGCACGGTCATTTGATGAAGTGATTGGCGTCTTCGCAGAAATGCACAGATCTCGGTTGGGTCCAAACAGTACCTCTTTCTCCACCGCACTGACTTCTTGCGCCAAGCTTAGAGGCTTGATTCAAGGCAGGCAGATTCATGGACTCTCGATAAAGTTACGGTCTTCGGAGAATGTGTTTGTGGGTTCTTCTTTGATTACAATGTATGCAAAGTGCAATATGGTGGATGGGTTGTGTTGGATTTTGGATGGTATAACGTGCTTGAATCTTGCGGCATGGAATGCCTTGATCTCGGGTTACGTATCGAATCGTCGAATTAGTGATGCTCGCAAAGTTTTTGATCGGATGCCGAACCGTAATGTTGTTTCTTGGACGGCAATGATTAATGGGTATATCAAGGTTGAGAAACTGAGGACTGCATTAGAATTGTTCAATTCGATGCCCAACAAGAATCCGGTGACTTGGTCTGTCATCTTAGGAGGGCTTGTTAGTAATGAGAAATATGTAGAGGCACTTGAGCTTTTTGCTAGAATGATGTATGAAGGGATCCAATCTAATGCTCCTAGTATTGTCAACGTTATTAGCGCTTGTTCTCGCATGAAGAGTCTTAATTCTGGCAGGAGAGTTCATGGTTATGTCATAAAATTGGGATTTCATGTTGATCAAATCATTGAGGCCTCTCTGGTTTGCATGTATTGTGAGTGTTTGAGCATCGAAGAAGCAAAGTTAGAGTTTGACAAAATGGAGACTAAGTTCACCGGGTCACTGAATTCCCTGATTCATGGCTATATCAACAATAACAGGATTGATGAAGCTAGAACGTTGTTTGATATTATGGATGCAAGAGACAAAATTTCATGGAACTTGATGGTTACTGGTTATTTAAAATCTAATAGAACTGATGATGCTTTGGAGTTGTTCTCAAAGATGCCTGAACCTACATTGGAGTCAATCACTGCTTTGATGCATAGTTTCACACGAAATGGAAGGATGGACGAAGCACAAAAGTTATTCAATGTGATGCCTCAAGGAGATGCAGTAGCATACACTACTTTGATATTTGGTTACTTGAAAGAAGGCCAGTTAGACAAAGTGATGAAGCTTTTCAACAAGATGCCCGAGAGGAATGTAGTGACTTTTAATGTTATGATTTCTGGTTTTCTCCATCATGGTAAAGCAAGCGAAGCTTACAAGCTCTTCAACATGTGTCCTGACAAGGATTCTATAACTTGGGATGCTTTAATTGCTGGATATGTCCAAAATGGTTTACATGAACAGGCAATTCAACTCTATAGGAAGATGCTATTGACTGACATAAGCCCTAGCGAGTTAGTTATGACTAGTCTTCTCAGATCATCTTCAAAGCTATCCCTACTGATCCTTGGGAAACAGCTTCATACTGTTTCCATCAAGTTAGCACTCAACCGATCATTGGGGATTAGAAATTCACTGATAAATATGTATTGTAAAAGTGGGGACATGCATATAGCTAAACTAATTTTTGATCAAATGGTAAACAGGGATGTTGTGACTTGGAATGCAATGATTTATGGTTATGCACTGCATGGTCTTGGAGAGGAAGCTATTGAGACATTCCATAGTATGGAGAGGGCAATGGTTAGACCTGATGATGTCACATTTCTGGGCGTCCTATCTGCTTGTAACCATAAATGCCTCTTGGAAGAAGCTCAGCATCACTTTAATTCCATGAGAGATTATGGGATCATACCTACATTACCCCATTACACATGTATGGTCGATCTTCTTTGTCGGATGGGTATGGTTGAGGAGGCTAAGCTGTTGGTTTCGTCGATGCCATATGAGCCTGACTCTGTTATATGGACTTCACTTCTAAGTGGATGCAGATTAAATGGCAATGTTGAATTGGCTGAATATGCAGCTAATCAGCTATTTACATGGGATCCAATGGACCGGATGCCATATTTGCATCTTCTGACTGTATATGGATCGGCTGGTAGATGGGATGATATGGAAATTTTGAGAAGTCAGTTAAAAAAAATGGCTCGAAAAAGCAACCTGGGTTCAGCTGGATTTAGATAGCAACATGTGGTGAGCTTCATGTATGTTTTTTGCTCAGACATATGCACATTGTGTAGTATCTTCCTTATTTTTAATTTCATATTTATGCTGACATATCTATTCTTGTTTAAGCAGCCAATGTTATTAAATGTGCAAGTACATGATGTGAATTTGTGATGCATTCCTACCTGCTTATGATCATTCCTACAAATACACATTCTTAGCCAGGTATACCTGAGAGAATCAACTGCATTGTCATAATTGGCATTCAATAGTTGTTATTTTCAATTTGTAAGTAGTTTATTACCTGATGTTCTGTGATACAGTTATTACTTCAGTATCCTTGCAGGGAGACCATGACATGGTTTCAGTCAATCGTATGATTCCAAACGTACAAATTGTGCAACAGTGAACATTATTGGTGTGAAAAGGGTTCATCAGCATGCCTAAGGAGATATATGGTTCATACAGAGAATGAGTCTGGGAGTTTGCAAAACAAATCATGCAAAATTTCCTCATAGTATGTCTAATTTGTAAACAGTCAATATTGTTCTTCTTAGTATTACTGTTGTCATTATTTTTCCCCTAGCAACTGACAGTTTGCCAGTCCATGCTTAGGTTTTCAATGAAGAAGGGCATGGGTCCACCAGGCTTGCATTAGGTATTTATTAAGTTAAACCTGGTAACCGATGATGAATCCAAATTTGTGTTCAGAAGGTAACGGGTGTGCCCTTATCCTATTAAAAGAATACAATGAATACTTTGCTTAATCATTGCTTACCTAAACATGTATCATTTTCATATTGATTGGTTAATATTATGTTTTAGTGTCCATATATCTTTATTGATCATTCTCACCATGTAGACTTTTCCAATAAAGAGACAATTGTGGTTGCACTTGCAACAAGTTGGTATTAGACCTGTTTGGTGATCGGCGATTCATGCATGCAAGTTTAAGGATGACAGAAAAGTTAGAAGAAGTTGAAAAAAAAAAAGAGGAACTTGCTTGTTTGAGGTTTTAATTTGATGTATCATTTTCTGATTTGACTGTCTGAATCAGTTATTAATGTAATGCTGATGTTGTGATGCTGCAATTCTAAGATGATTTGAGGTGGAAGCCACTTATTGTGTTGGTTAACAAGGAAGAGGAGGATCTTTAGTGGCCTTTGAAGTTGCAGATTAGCTTCTGTATAGCTTGGAATCTGATTTAAGTGGAGGGATCTGCGAGAATAAGGTAGAGTGGCGCAAATAGTCATGGACACTTTGTTGCACGGACATGGTTACACATACATGAACACAACACGTGGATACACGGCAAATTCTTAAAAATACACATGACCCGTGTGTCCGACACGCGTGTTGGATGTGTGTCAACACGAGACGACTTCTTGATAGCAGTGTCCCGATGGACACTTAAGACAAAACGTCATGATTATTTGCTTTTGCTATTTTGAGGTGGGTGCAGATATGAATGGCGATGACTGGACAGTCTCGACTATATAGGTGGCACTCCTCCTAGTGAAATAAAAGGTTTATACTTATGGTGAAAACGAGATAATAGAGAAGGGGTACTCGGCAAAGCTGACGTACTGGAGAAAGGGATTCGGACTCGAGATGCAAGTAAAAGATTCAAATTTAAGATGGAGCCACTAAACGAGATGGGGAGGTTGATCTAAATTTAGACTTAAGGTGGACTGTTGGAATTATGAATCTTAAATCTAGTTTGGATTATTTGAGAACTTTGCATGACTTTTTCTTGTAAGGAAATATGATATTTCTGAATAAAATATGGAGTTTATTTGTGAGAGGAATTAAATGAGTATTCTAATTAATTAGGGAATATTTAATGAGTTGTCTATAAATATATGATGAGGGATTGTGTGAGAATTAGGTGGTAATAGCTGGGATTAACTGAGGTATGGTGTTTCTCCCGATTTATCTCAATTTCACTCGTTTTGTCTCGGTTTTGGTGAGTAGTGATCCAAAATTGATATGTAATTTCAGTTTCTCTAATTTCGATCATACACATTTGGTATTGCTTAGGTTCTTTATGAAATAAAAAATTCAAAAACAAAGGGAGAAAAGAGAAAATGTAATATACCTAATCAATTGTTTCGTCTTCCTTCAACTTCTATAACCATCTCAAATTTGTATATTCTAATTTGCCACAATAGATCATATTCAGATATTTTTAATTTAATTCTGATAATAATTTGAATTTAACTTTAATCTGACAGCATTTATATTAATTTGGACTAATTTTTGGGTTAAATTGTTGAGCATTATAAATTCACTTCTCTTGTTTTGACAATTATTAAACCGGCATGTTCATATCATGTGCTTTTTGCACATAATATATGCAAAGAATCAAAGATGCATACATGTATATATACATTGAAACCGAAACTTAAACTTGAAGCTAAACTTGTCAAAACTAATGAAATTGGTCAAAACTTTTAATAAGAAAAGGTCCGAAACTGCAATTGAAACTGAGTTCTTGAACCTTGGGTTTAAGGGTTTTCCTTCCCTTGTGGGGGAGAGAGGAAATGAGAATAAACTGTAAAGGATGTTGAGAGGAGAGAATTTGTGAGGATCTTGTAACCTTGTATCTTTATCGTAGTGAATCTTCGAGGGTGCCCATTGTGGATGTTGGCATGGAGTTGAGCCATGTAAAGTATTGGCATGTTATTTCTTCTTTCTTACATCTATATGATGTTACTCTTGTATATACGAATGTACAATGCTATGCTAGATCCCTGAGTGGAGAATTTCTGTTTGGTGCAAAACACTATCGTTGCATGCTAATATATGTTGCAGGCATATGAAAGTTGTGGTCAAAACATAACCTAAAATTCTCTTTGAGATCTTCCTTTAGTTTTCTTAATTAATAAATACAGAAACAAGTTTAACCTCATTGATTTGGAGTGCTCTCCCATTTGTTGTGTTTGCATATCAGGCATATCTTAGCTGATGGGACAAAATGATAAGCACCCGAAGGAGTGGGGGGGGGGGGGGGGGGGGTGGGAGAATTTACCTAAATATGTTTCAGGAGCAGAAATCAAATTCAACTACACGAAGTTAGGTGAGCAAGTAAGCATTGAGTACAGCATTCTTAATTGCACGAAAAATTGCCAGTACAATTCTAGTTATTATCCTTTTTAATGTAGAGATTAGCGGAGCCAGCAACAACACAAAGGCTTAGAACAGATTCATTCTTACTCAGCACTTAATATATCAAATATGCAGCTAGGTTGAGTAAACTCATCATTCATTATTACCTGGGCATGGTTGATCTATGCCGTGTAACAAATGCACTTTGTTGGCCAGTTCTTCTATATTCCCGACATAATTGACTTTGTTGCCATAACTCCCAACCAGCAGTTCATATTTTGATTCGAGCATCACTTTAATGCTCATATTATGTAAAGAAACTTATTTTTGTGACATTTCTGTGGGGAGTTGACCAACAACAGGCAGGCAATCACGGATGGTTCCAATCTATGCTACAATGCAGCATCATACAGTGGAGATCTTATGATGAATTGAAATCATGTCATCGCATTGTTGCGTGCCAAGGTCGTTCATTATATCATGCAAGAAGATGAGGAAGTGACCAAATACGGGGGATTAAGTTCAACCTTGATCTCTCTGTCAATGTAAGCACAGGTTTGACACTGGGAGCAAATTCTGTGGCTTTCTCGATCATCTTGTTAAGGTTGGCTGGAGCTGTTGATCTGAGCACTACTTCAGTTTATTTTCTCTTTTCTTTTCTCCTTTATAAAAGATGGAGATGTAATATTCGAAAGTTAAAATTCGAATATTACAAAGCAGTTGTCTGGAATTGGCTGTTTCTGTGGGCACACTGTAATTAACTGTGTATACATGGAAATTACTCTCAGACTTCTAATATAAATTTGTAGCTATCTCCTCTTGCTCGAGAGGGAGAGGGAGATTACTGTCAGATTCTGATCAAACTTTGTCCATGGCTTTGTTTTTGTTTAGTTTACAACCTTAAATTACAACCTTAAAAATGTCATCTATGATATTTTCGAGTTCATTGCGTGCGTGTTTGCTTTGGGGCGGAAAGTGGGGAAACTCATTTCCCACTTTTAGTGATTGTTTGAAACCGGAAAAAGAAAATGAGAAAGCCGCTTTTTTGTTCCCTTTTCCCTTTTATACCTCTTTTTATACTATCATTTTTTCACTTTCAGGGTATTACAGTTAATTTTGTGGTGATGTAAATCTTACGTATAATAAATTGTACCTTAAAACAGTTAATTTTGTGGTGATATAAATCCCACTTGCAGCCTAATTAGAATATTAAAAAAAATTCATAATTAATATTCATTTTAATATTATTTTGCGATCAACTTTGTAATCAACCTTCTCACTTTCACTTCCACATTAATAACCAAACACCGAAAAATACAATATATTTTTTCACTCACACTTTCACGTTACAACAAAATACCAGAAAACTTGCTTGCACAAATCTCAATTTCTTACTTTTTCTCCTCATTTTACATTTATATCTTTTTCTCTCACTTGCAGCAAACTAAACAGGCCCACGTTTCCACATGCTTTGTTTGCTATATCGTTGACAGAAATAGTTGCACCCATAATGTGCTTTGTATTCAGAGGCAGTAAGATACACCAAGACCATTAATACAATGCACAAATAGGCAGCAACAAAGTAATTGAGAATCACCACTGTCTTATTGAAGAACAATTGAATGCTAAAGGATGAATGCTAAAGGATCATACAACATAGTGTTGAAAAACTACAACACATTTCATCAGGTAAAATTTCTCTCTACAAAGTTTTCATCCGGTAAAATCTCTCTTTACAAAGTTTTACTAAGAGTACCCAACACAAAATAAGTTACATATTGACAAGAAATTAAATTACACATTACATTATGCAAAATTACAGATGTGAAAGATGTTTTGATCTCAATTGCAGAAATGTTTCTCTGTGGCATTTGCATGCAGGAGAGCATGTAGCATTGCTCTAATTCAAAAGCAGTCAACGATCTACCATCCGTGGTTACCACCCGATGAGCGTACAATTTTATTTTAAGTGCATACCGAGATTTTAAATTTTCCTGAAGCAAACATAATTTTACCCGCTTGTAAAACTCAGTCTCCAATGAACTAAATACATCACAGAAATGATAGAAGAAGACGAGCAGGGTCCATGCTAAACTGGAGAGACGAAGAAAAGATTCTGAAGACAAAGAACTTGGATGAAAGCGAAGAATGAACTCTCTAGGGATAATAAGCTATCCACAAAGAAAATTTCATAATCAACTACCACCCCTCACTTCTGGATTGTCAAAATTATTAACACCACATATTCATGGAAACACACATGCAGTCCTTTTCCATTTAAGAATTTCGTTTCAACATTTCAGAATTCAATCTCAGAGAATAATATTTAATTTTGCTATTTTTTTTCCCACCCTCTCTCTAGTTTCCAACAATCTTCATATGTATGTGGCTTTCAAGAGTCCAATAGCTTCATCATTTTGAAACTCAGGAAGTAAATCTTTATGGGATGTAAGCATAATGTAGGTTATGGATACCAGCAACAGGAGCAACAGGCATGCAGTAGCCAGTGTTTAAATGTTGAAGGGTAGAAGATTACCATGAAGTATGACACAAAAGGATTAACAAAAATAATGGACTTACCCAGGCCTCTTTCTCACTAATAATCAAGTCATTAGTCGTTTCATCAACCCTTACAATACTCACATACAATCCACGACCAACCTGCAACAGGAACCACTTCTATGAGCATTTAAATTCATTTACCTAATCACCAAGTGGGCAAGTAGCATACATATCAAGTCATATCTCGAAGAACAGTGCGAAAAATAGTCAACCAACGTAAGATGATCACAGCATATAATTTGTGATGCAATATAAGAAGGGACTTATCTTACATTGTCCTTCAAATCCATGAAACTCTTGACTCTATTCATCAACGCAGCTTGGGGAGGAATGCTCGCAAACCCTGAGAAGAAAGCATGAAATAATTACCTGTAGCAGAATTTGGCTACTCTTGTTTTACTGAGCTAATAAACAAACAGGCTCACCTCTATTCTGAAAACAAGCCCACCAGTATTCCACTCAAAATTTTTAACCTCAATAGGTTCATTAAGCTGCTTTATCTGCAGGTGAGGAAAACTCAAGTTCAAACTTTTTCCATAATGAAGGAAATCTAGTAGGAAGTAATGCTTGCCAACAGTACATTGACCATATATGGCATTACCAGAATACATCTAACTCATTGAGATGTAACTTTAACACAACTGTAAGAATATAATAAACGGAGAATATAATAAATGACGTAACTTTGGCACAGTTACAAGAAGAAAAGAGCTTATAATGCAAACTGATCACCAAGGATATATCACATTGACAAATTTTATTATCTAGGATTATTCATTCATCGTGATGGTGAGATTGAGGAGGATGTGGCTCATAGTGTGATGACTAAAGTGGAGAACTGCTTATTCAGTAATCAGTGTAATGTGTTCACAGAATACCCACGAAACCAAAGAGAAATTCTATAAGACGGCTCTAAGACCGACAATGCTTTATGAGCTAGAATGTTGGTCAATTAAGAAACATGTTAAAAAAGGTGTCTCGACAAAACTAGAATGTCGAGATGGATGATTGCTTATAAGGTACGAGGTAGGGTAAGAAATGGTTGCTTATAAGTTGAGAGAGAGAGAGAGAGAGAGAGAGAGAGAGTTGTGTCATTCCAGAAGGATTCGAAGTCGGATCCTTCCCACTCAAATACAACTCTTCGACATCCGAATGCAAGATCCACTCCGTTGAAGTTGATCTACATTATTTCAAGTAATTAAAATAAAAAATAATGTATTTTGAATCCTTTTTGCTCATCCATCAAGTTGGCGCAAAATGGACGGACGAGCTCTTACAGGTACCTCTGAAGGTTCTTGTATTTATCGGTCTCGGACGCCTGACCCACGGTTGGTCCTTGATAGCGTTGAAGACCTCGTTGATAGGGAGGCTAAGTGAGGTGAATTGCTCTATCGGCTTGAAGGTTTGGAATGAGAGAATTAGGATCGCCTGTCTTTTGTAGACTGGTTGCCCCTTGAGGTGAGGAGGAGTCAGTGTCCTCGATAGCATGCTGTTGGTCGTCGGCAGGTGGGGGGATTGTGCCTCCAGCGGCTATGTTAGCCTTGCCCTTTGATGGGACACCGTTGTGAGTGATGGTTTACTTTTTCGGGGCCATCAGCATTAGGAAGAGGCTATTTGTGGAAGGTTTGAGTTGGATGGAAAGCAAATCTTGAGTATGAACTCAGACCTCAATGAAAGTACCAGTTTGTGGTGGACCAAAATCGATTTACCGTGAATCGAACCCATCATAAGCGATTTGTGGCGCTCCTCGAATGGTACTTATCTGAGCACACACGAAGAAAGACACCTTTCAAAGCACCAGTGTGACGCCGGCCTAAAACCTTCGAGCGTGAGAATCATTAGGTAGAATGAGAGGAATGACCGGCAGAAGAAAATTGCCGGTGTAGTGGATAGAAGGACCGCGTAGAGGACAATTGCGGATGTATTTGAGAATTTTTCATATTTTTAAACACACACATGTATTACGCTCACGCATCGGCCTTTGCTTAGAAACAGTAAAGAAAGACGAAGAAAATAGGAAAACTAAGCAACTTAAATTAATTAAGCACCAGTTGTCCATAGCAAAGTCCATTTTATTCAGCTATCATCCTCCTTATTTAGACATACATGCATGAAGTCACACTTGCAACGCAAGATGTTTCTTCACATTTTTTTTTTTTTTTGTTTGCGTTTGGAGGATGAGCTGCCATTGCTTACATATATATTGTTGACGCTGCATGCTCTCTCTCTCTCTCTCACATGGTTGGGTAAGATCCATACTTGGCAATCTCACACAGACCTCCAGGATTCCTATCATCTGCGAACCTTTTCATCCTGATGTATCCTTGCTCGCCCCATGAAGTCCCCCACGTGTTCCTCACAATCCAATACGGGGTCGAGGCTTCTTGGCCGTAACCAACGACGGTGACGACATGATCGTTGTCGTTTCCACACGGTCCGGTGAAAATGCCCGACTGATAGAACTGCAGGATGTTTCTCGGGAAAGCAACTCCGACGGTGACCGGCTGCCTTGTCACCGTGGCCATGAGTTCTGTCTCGGTTGCGGGGCGCACTCTCGCGTAACCTCTGATGGCTGTGTTCTCTGCGACCTTTTTCTCCTTCTCCCTGTCGCATTTGCCGTCTTTTGCTGTGTACGGATAGTCCTTTCGAAGCGCGAGGCCTTTGTTTCCGGCGATGTAGCTGAAGGCCAGGCTTCTCGTCCCGCCGTTACTTCTTGTCCCGCGGCCGCCGCCGCCGCATCCTTTGCCTTCCTTGTTGCAATCTAGAATTTGTTGCTCTGATAATTCGTGGAGTCCGTGATTCCTTATCTTGACGAGGCTTTCGACTGTTGACACCACAGCCATTGCCCAACAAGAGCCTGCAATTTTCGAGCAGTTTCATGTCAAGTGTGTGTGTGTGTTTTAACAATTAGCAAATTAGATGATCCACAAATAAATTTTTTTCTTCTTCTTTCTTACTTACCGCAAGGGCCTTGATCCCTCACCGGAGTGACTGCACCTTTCTCCCTCCAGTCAACACTATAATCGTTTAATGGTTCCTCCATAGTCTCATTCTCGAACGACCTGATCGGTATCGACTCCTCAAACTCCATCATGTCCGGGTCTTTGCATCTGATGTAACTAGCCATGAACTCTTCGTTGGTGAGATCGGCGAACTTGTTTGCTCCAAGAGTGTAACTGTGCCCTCCAACACTGTTGAAATCTTCTATGTACTCCATGTTCTTCTTGAATATCTCGAAGCGCCACGCTTTCTCAACCTCGTTGCTGTATACTCGCCCGTGCTCCGCCATCCACGCCTCATGCTTTCTTGCCATTGCGAAATCAAGGATGTTGTAATCAGTAGTCGCATCACATAACCCTGCAAGGAGCAAGAGGAGAAATAGAGTGCGATGACCACCACAAGCCATTCTCTTTGAATCTCCACTTTCTTTCTTTCTTTCTTCTGCTTCTTATCTAGTTCTCTTTGTCTATGCTTTATATAGGCTGTTGGTGTCCAATAATTGAACAAGACAATGAGCTCGTTAAATGCATGGAAAACTTCCCGGAATCTATACAGGTTGTTGGGTGTTCAATAATTTATATAGTTTTTTTATTATTATTATTTTTATTTTTATTATGAACAAATTGTCTTTTAGCTCCCCATTGGTTCTCGCCCACCCCCCACGTGGCTTAGGGGACCGGATCACTCTTTTTTTTTTTATATTCATTTTTCAAGGATAGGGTGCAATAATCTTTGTTTACGGTTGGCAGCCGGACATAGCGCCATTGCATGTGTCACGTGTTCTTTTTTCTAATCATCGGGCCGGTGTGGAGTCTTCTGCTGTCATTATTTAATAGTTACTGGCCACTGGCGTCATTTCGTTTTGCTCCCCCATTGGCTGAGGGCCCACTCCCCACGTGGATGAGGGCATGCAATAATTGAGAGGGGGCGTTCAAGGAGCCTTTTGCGCACAAACAAAGCGCTGGGCCCCACAGGCCCAGGCCCTTGTTAGCGCGCGTTTGAATTCATAAAAGCGGGAAAGAAAATGAGAAATGAAAACTTGAGAGTAAGAAATATAAAAGTGCAGTAGAAAATTGAGGTTTATAGAAATAAATTTTAAATATTTTAGTTAATACTGTGAAAGTGAAAGTGAAAAAGTTGTTCATAAAATAATATTAAACTAAATATTATTTCTTAAGTGAGATTTTTATGTTAGATTTAAATTTATTCCATACAAGATCTACATAAACTGTAAGCCTCTTTATCATGATCAAAGGGAAGGAGGGTTTTAGGCATACCTGATTCCATCGCAAGGATGCCGAATATTGCACGATCTCGAAGGCGCCGGAGTTGAGGGAGAGGATTCTTCTCTCCAGCCACCAAGTTCTCTTCTTTATTCTTAGAGGAGATGAGAGGCCTCCAAGAGAGAGATGATTATTCTTGTTAGTGGAGAGGGAACCCTACTCATGGTATATATAGCATCAAGAAACCCTAGTTCAACTCATCATAGATCTAGGCCCTTGATTTATAACACGAGTTCCACACGTGTAGATGAGTCCCACATTCTAATTTAAATACACTCATGGCTAAGTGTAATTGAAAACGTGTCTAGACCCAAACCATTTAGGTTTGATCAATTCTTTATTGGGTCAAACAACATAGGTTAAGTGGGCGGGTGCAAATATCCAATTGACTTGATTAGGCCCAAAATAAATTAGACTTTAAAACATAAAAAGTCTAACAATCTCCCACTTGGGCCAAGCAAGTCATACTGAATAGATATTATGCATAACTTTATGAAGTCAAAACTTTAACCGCCGACAAACCACGTTTCAAAACAATCTGGTCCATTAAGTGCCCTGCCACCGAACATGGCGATCGTTACCTTCTGTATAATCGAGGTAGGACCTTCCACATCACAAGTTTCAGAACCCCTAATGACATAGATCAAATGTGGACGTGTGGCATGGAAATGTCCTCTGATCAAATAAGGTACAATTCCAACTGGTTTCCACTTTATGACTCCAACGAGTCTAGCCTTATGACTCCAACGAGTCTCACTTTATGACTCCAACGAGTCTAACTGCTAATTCAACAAACTCAAATGCGCAAAAGTAAACTTTAGGAAAAGCAGTTATAAATTTATCAGAATCAACAAATATCCATAAAGTGCACTTAGAAATAATGTCTGTTACATAAAATTATTCACTCCCACAAAATCAGGATATCATAATGACTAGTCATCCCTATATGAGCAATATGCTCTAAGAATACTTTAGGTGAAAGTCCTTTAATGAGTGGATCTGTAATGTTAAGAATAGTGTCATCACTATCAACAGACAAAATATGATTCCGAACTTTATCATTGATGACAAGAACTTGATGTCGATATGCTTCGACTTTGCTGAACTCTTGTCACTATTGCAGTATAGCTTTATAGCTTTTATTGTCACAGTGTAGCTGTAATGACCTCTCGACTAAATCCACCATCTTCCTACAATAAGGAAAATGTAAAATAAAGTGGACTTCCTATTGTCGATACATTCAGCATAATCTGAATCTGTGTATCCAATCAGCTGCAACTGATCAGATTTCATGTAGTCTTTTATTGATATCGCACAACCTTCTTGACAGTCTTCTAGAGATCAATCCCATGATTGATCAAGTTTCTGTCAAGTTTCTCAACGGTATATGCTATGTCTGATAGGTACAAACTTGAGCATACATCAGACTTTCAACCGTCAATGCATATGGAATGTCTTTCATTTGCTCTTTCTGTAGATCGTTCTTGAAACATTAGAGTAAACTCAACTTATCTCCCTTAGATCAATTCTTCATGCCATATCTATCTAGCACCTTATCGATATAGGCCTTTTGTGATAAACCTAATATTCCACGTGTCCTGTCACGTTGAATCTGGATGCCTATCACAAAAGAAGCGTCTCCAAGATCTTTCATCTCAAGATTCTTTGAGAGAAAACTCTTGATCTCAAGTAGAAGATTTATATCGTTACTTGCTAATAGAATGTCATCCATATATAGCACAAGAAATATAAGTCTACTCTCTTTAAATTTATGGTAAATACATTGATCAACTATATTTTCCTTAAAATCAAAATCGGATATTACTTGATCAAATTTCAAATACCATTGACGAGATGCTTGATTTAGACCATAAATGAATTTCTTTATTTGCAAACCAAATATTATGAAACTTTCACTTTAAAACTTTCTGGTTGCACCATACAGATTTTCTTCTCAATGCTACCATTAAGAAAGGCAATCTTAATATCCATTTGGTATAACTCCAGGTCAAAGTAAGCCACCAGTGCCATAATAATAATCCTAAAATGATGCTTCATGAAAACTAGGAGAAAGTCTCCTTATAGTCATTGCCTTCTCTTTGAGTAAATCCCTTTGTGACAAGATGTGCCTTATACCTTTCGACATTGCCTTTCGAATCCCGCTTGGTTTTGAATACTCATTTATAACCAATCGGTTTCTTTCCTTTAGGCAACTCTTACTAAATCCCAAACATCATTGTCCTTTATAGATTTTAACTCATCTTTCATGGCATTTGACCACTTAGTGGAGTGAATGTTGAGTTTGGCCTCATTCAAGGATGTGGGGTCATCCTCTAGCCTTATGTCAAACTCATGTTATTAGAGATAAACTATATAGTCATTTGTAATGACTGATCTCCTCTCCCGAGTTGATCTCCTAGGCACTTGTGGTTGAGAATTTTCAGTTTCTATCTTACTAGCATGATCTACTTCAGGATGAACTGTATATGTATCTTGTAAGGATGCAACTGTATTTTCATCTTGAAGTGGAACAACTACTTTATCATTTGGAACAATTGTCATGGGTATAACAATATGTTCTTTCTTAAATATGAAATCTTTATGTAGTTGACTCCCACTGTTCTGAATATTCTCAAAAACTTTTAGCAATCCGTCTTTATGTTCTTTGTGGAGGGACAATAAAACTTAAAGCCTTTATACCTCTCAGAATACCCTACGAATAAACAGCTAACTGTCCTTGAGTCCAACTTCTTCTCATATGGTATATATGACTGAGCTTCCGCTGGACAACCCCAAACATGTAGATGTCTAATACTGAGAGATTTCTCAGTTCATAACTCATATAGGGTTTTAGTTACTGTTTTGCTAGGTACTCTATTAAGGAAGTGACAATCATCTTTAAGGCTTCACTATATAATGACTTTGGTAGAATAGTATGAGCTATCATACTCCTAACCATGTCCTTTAGTGTGTGATTTTATCTCTCAGCAATACCATTTTGACGAGGTGTCCCTGATATGATGTACTAAGCGACAATACCACTCTTTTAGAAATTGACAAATGATTCTGGACATTTACCTGATTCGCCATATCTGTCATAGTGCTCACCACCATGATCAGATTTAACGGCTTTAAACATGTCCAATGATTGGGATTTCTCATAGAATAAGTATAGGTACCCATAACTAGAGTAATTGTCTGTAAAAGTGATGAAATATTCATGACCATTCCAAGAAGCTGTAGGGAATGAACCACAAATGTCTATATATACACCAAATTTAAGACATCCTGAACTCTGTTTAGTACCTAACTTCCTAATGTTTCTTTAATTAATTTTCGCTTAGTGCCTTAGCTATTCACATATAGAGATTCAGTATATAAAGCATGAAGTTTTAATTTATATAGCTATCAATCAGAATTCTAGTACCAACAACTTTAGATTTGAAAAGTAGACTAAGCATTTCATTATCAAGAGTGACAGTAAAACCAGATCTGTCTAATAAATGAAATAGAAATATGATTCCGTCTAAAAGGACGGTACATATAAAGTCTCATCCAAATCTAAAACAAAAAACCAGAATCTAATTTAAGCCTACAAACTCCAACAACTTTAATTGCAACTTTATTTCCATCACCCATGTATATGTATCGCTCAGTTGGGCTGGGCCTCCTTTGGGTTTGGAAGTTCCGCATTGAATCGCTTATGTGAATTATCTATTCACAATTTATAAAGTGGCACTAAAACTAAATTAATCTCAGAATAAATATAAATATGAGATATACCCGCTAAATAGCCATTTCTGATACTTTATGCAATCCTACTTGAAGTGGCTTACTTTCTTACAGAAGAAGTATGCAATGACCTTAGGCTACTTTTTCTGCACTTTTGCCACTTAGGATCAGCCACTATAGTGGTGTTTTTGTTCCTCCCTTTAGTTTCACTCTTTTCCTTTTCTTATTAGTGGTGTTACCCTGAAATGCTAAGCGAGCACTTTCAGTCTTTTCTTGTTTCAACCTTTCTTCTTCCTGAACACAGTGACTAATGAGCTCAGTGAGACTCCACTTTTTCCTTTGAGCATTATAATTAATCTTAAAAGGGTTATACTGTGGAGGAAGAGAAATCAAAATGAAGTGCACTAGAATCTCTTCGGAGAGTTCCAATTTCAGTGCCTTTAGTTTTTGAAACAAGATTAGACATTTCCATAATGTACTCCTTTATGTTTCCTTTACCATTGTAGCGCATATTTACTAGCTTGCTAAAATGCGTACTAGCCTCAACTTTATCCGATTTAGTAAATCGGTCTGCTACTTCAGTTAGAAAACTCTTAGCACTAACCCTATCAGGCATAGTACCCCTAATAGTCATAGGAATAGTGTGCTTTATAACCATTAGACACATTTTGTAAGATCTCTCCCACTTACCACAATTGACCTTTTCTTTACTGAACTTTTATTAGTGATAGTAGAGATCCACAATCTTTAAGGTGTACTTTAGGTGCATGAATTCAAGAACGATCATTTACGTGGTCTTACCGCTTCTTAAAGTTTGTACCATTCAATTTATACTACATAAGTGTACAATTTCTCATCAGTTTAACATAAACATTGCATTTAATAAAATTCTACTACAATAGCCATAAAAATTGAATTTTAGAAAATGCAACCAGTTTAACCGATAGAGCTGCCGGTTAAACTTTCAGAACAAGTTGTGTCTCTATATGCCAACACTGTACTGGCCCAATATAGATATCCTAAAGTCTAGGTCCTATGTAAGAGAACAGCCTTCCTTTGGGCCGACTGTCACTTTATAGGATTGGTCCTAAAGTTTAAGTAATCTATATTGGCCATATAATATATGTAATGACCCGGCCATAATGACAACCTTCCTTTGGGCCGATTGCCACACGCATGGGCCACACAAATTTATGCATCTGGATTCTTGTTCCGCCATCGGACTAATTGATGAGGGTAATGCAATATGGGCCAATAGTGTGACAACCTTCCTTTGGGCCGATTACCACACATCAAGGTTCTCCCACTTGCATTACCCACATCAAGTATCCGAAGCCGTACATAATTCGGCCAAACAATAGTCTTCCTTTGGGCCGGCTATTGTCCGCATGAACTACATACGCAATTAAATAAGCTCTTTTATAAATTCTTTAACTTGAACATGTATATATTTTATCTGTGTGTTATTAACTGTAGTAAACATCAATATTCATTATGCTAGGCAATATAAGCAATAATATAAATATTGATGAAGCGGAAGCATGTAAGGGTACACATAACCATGATAAACAAAAAACTTCAATGCCTTCTTTATGTCAACTAACTACTGTTTTGTCATATCTAATGCCTGTAATACTGTAGTGCTCGTCAAGAGCTTCGAAACGGCTGTTTACATGCCCAAAACAGAGGTCGTATGAGCCCGTAACGGCTAATTAAAGTTTCTATTGGCAAAACGGGTCTGCAGTGCTTATCGGGTCTGACTCAGACCCGACCCGCAATGGTTAAGTTATTGGTTTCCTTTCTTATTGGGCCGGGTTTAATGAACTGAATAAAACCCAATTAGCTTAATGTGAGATTGATTGAGATTAGGTTTCTTTATTTGAGTAGAATTCTATCCAAAATATCCTTAATAGGCTAGAATTATATCTCAATCACAATACCCAAATCAATCTCAACAATCCCAATTGAAATTAAATATGAGATTAATTAGTAGTAGGTTTTCTTATTAGAGTAAAATTCAATTTCTATCCGAATCCTAGATAATCTCATAATCTTAATTAATTCATGAAACCCAAAATAATTAACCATTTTCTTTTTTTTTTTTAATTCTTCACAACAAGCATCCGTTTGCCTTACATGTGCATGCATGCACATGTCTGCATGCATGCAGGCCATGTCAATTTAATTTAATTTTTTTTTTGTTGAAAACACTTCACGATGCATGCGCTAGTGCTTCCAGCGCATGCATCTAACATCTTTTTTTTTTTTTTTTTTTAATGTGAAAACACTTCATGAATGCCTGCGCTGGTGCTTCCAGCGCAGATATCTCACATGCCCCCGGTTTTTTTTTTTTTTAATACTTTAAGGCCTATCATGCAACTGCATGCGTCCAGCCAAATTTTGATTTTCATTGCATGCAGGCGCCTGCAAGCGCCTGCATGCAAACTGGCAGCGGATTTTTTTTTTTTTAAGAATTAAAAATAATAATAACACACAGATATAAATCATAAAAAATATATACATGAATTTAATTTAATCATCTCTAATTTAATTCAATTACTTGAGACACAAAAGATAATCTTTATTGAATTAAATACAGAGATTCATAATTTTCATAAATCGAGATCAAAAATTATTACTTTATATCCCGATGATCTGATAAAGAGGAGGCTTTGATACCAATTGTTAGATCTAAATTTATTCCATACAAGATCTACATAAACTGTAAGCCTCTTTATCATGATCAAAGGGAAGGAGGGTTTTAGGCATACCTGATTCCATCGCGAGGATGCCGAATATTGCACGATCTCGAAGGCGCCGGAGTTGAGGGAGAGGATTCTTCTCTCCAGCCACCAAGTTCTCTTCTTTATTCTTAGAGGAGATGAGAGGCCTCCAAGAGAGAGATGATTATTCTTGTTAGTGGAGAGGGAACCCTACTCATGGTATATATAGCATCAAGAAACCCTAGTTCAACTCATCATAGATCTAGGCCCTTGATTTATAACACGAGTTCCACACGTGTAGATGAGTCCCACATTCTAATTTAAATACACTCATGGCTAAGTGTAATTGAAAACGTGTCTAGACCCAAACCATTTAGGTTTGATCAATTCTTTATTGGGTCAAACAACATAGGTTAAGTGGGCGGGTGCAAATATCCAATTGACTTGATTAGGCCCAAAATAAATTAGACTTTAAAACATAAAAAGTCTAACATTTTAAACTGTAATTGGACTGCAAGTGAGATTTACATGACTCAAAATTTAATGCATTAAATTACAACTTATTACAAGTGACATTTACATGATCACAAAATTAACTGTAGCACACTGGAAGTAGGAAAATAGTAGTATATAAAGGAGATGTAAAAAGGAAAAGAAAAAGGATTTCCACTTTTCATTTCCGGTTCAAAACAAACAAAAAAGTGAAAAATGAGTTTTCTCACTTCCCATTTTCCCGTCATTTCCATGAATCCAAACATGTCCTATGTTGAAAGCCCTGGATTGCACGGAGAGGAATACGTACCAAGGAACAACCAAAGATCAGGAGACAGAAGTAAGTATCTGTGTGAGTCACACATGCATACTATAAGAGGATCAATCTTTTGTTGACACGTGAATAAAATGTTAAGTTTCTGGTTACAAAGTTTTAAAGTCATTGAACTTATTATAATATTATACGAGAGCCAATCTCACGCATCAATACGAGATTGATCCTGTTATAATATGTGTGTGTCACTCACACACATAAATCAAATTGGGTGAGCGATACACTTAACGAAATGGTGACATGTGGGTGAGCCGGGATTCAGTTCATATGTGTGAGCTAGACACACATATTATAAGAGAGCTAATTTCGCGTTGACACATGAATAAGATGTCAGACTTCAGAGTTAAAAAGCTTTAAAATCATTGGACCTTTTATAGTATTATAAGACACATGAGATTAACCATTTTATAATATGTGTGTGTGGCTCAAACATATGAACCAAACTGAGTGAGCGATGCTTTTAACGAATCAAAGGCCACCACTCAACCATTCACACGGGAACTTCTAATTATAATAGTTGAAGTATAATAAAGAAATATATTTTTAATGTTGAATCGGCCACAGGAATTCAAACTCCAAAAAAAGGAAAAGGAAGATGATAAAAATAAAAAGGAATCAAAGGCCACCACTCAAACAAAGCGCTGGGCCCCTCAGGCTCAGGCTCAGGCCTAGGCCCTTATAAGCGCGTGTTTGTGTAACAACCGATTTAATATCTTTTCACATTCTAATTATCAAAATTATCGGCTGAAAAGATTTATTTCAATTGTTATTCTCAAAATAATAATAATAACAATTAAATTACTATGAGTGGTTCATTTCCCCTAACTAAAACAATGTAAATTAAAGGTATGGTATATGAGTATATAAAATTAACGAGTATTGTGTACCTAATACTTGTATAAATTAGTGTATGTCACATGGGGATTTCTAAGACCATGATTAACTTAATTAGGAGCTAGTGTTATGCTAATAGATTAATCCTTGGAGATGGTGGGAAGGGGTAGGCGTGCATGTAAGGTGAGATCTAGGGCTTGGATCTTCTTGATTGAAGCATAGACAAGTGGCATCTAGATGAGAGTCCTCATCTTTTAATTTACTCTAAAGAGAAAACTTTTTACTCATTTTACACTCCCTATCCTCTTACGTTCAGATCTGAGAAAAACTCCTCCTTCTCCGTATTTTTCCAAAAGCTGAAGAATTCTCAAGCCTCCTCCCATAATTTCTGAAGAGATCTCATCACTACATCTATCTCTCTCCTACTCTATCTCTCCCTCTCTCTTCCCCCTTCTTCTCGTCCCCGGCCGGAGCCAGGGGGCCGCGCCGCCGCGCGCAGCACCAGCAGCAGCGTCGCGCGCGCGCTGCTGGCCAGGCCGCGCACGACCTTGGGAGGAGGGGGCGCATGCGCTCTGGATCGGAGGGTGAAGGAAGGGTGTGGGTTCAGGTGTACTCTTGGAGAGTGGTGTTAACCCTAAATCTGATTTTCAGGCTCCAAAACTCTTATTTTCAGAGCATAAACTCAAGCTGAAAGTGATCAGGTAATTATCTAATGTCTTATCTTATTGTAGATCAAATAGGTGATCTAAATCTTTTATGTTTCAATTGCCAGGGTTGTTGTAAGGGAGTGCGGTCAACGGAGATTTAGCGAAGAGATCGGTCTATATAAGGTGAGTAGACTACTACACCCACAAATTATGTTGTTGACATTGGTTAATTCCAAGTAAATAATGTATGAAAGTTATGAGGGATTGAGAGAAATTTGGGGACGACTTTCATGTAGTATAGGAGTAATCTAGAAATCATGGAGCTAGTGTCATATTTCTTTCCCTCTTTTCTCCCTAAATGATTGAGTTAAAATATTCACCAATGGTAGAAGTTAGTGATAACTAGATCTACATAATCCTTCATGGTAACGTTCATGGAACTCATAATTAGGGGTGATTAAACCTTAGTACTTTCCGATATTGACCTTGTTGGGAGCATAACTATATGTTGTTATTACACTAAATTCAACGTATGCGAAGTCGAGTGGAATTTACTTATCATTTATGGGTAAGAAGAAAGTAAAGTGGAATCCTTATACAAGTAAATTATGATCGATTATAGATGTGATAACGATCCTACGAAATATAGATCTTTGCAAATCATAAGGTTTATACATATTCACACATGTTTGTAATTGATAAGAATTATTGCGTTTAATTACATACGACATAAATACCATGTGCCTAATAGTATGATAATTGTGTGCTTTGCACTTGACTTGTTTGCTCGGACGAAGGAACCAGCGGGAGCCGGCAGGAGGGGAAGTCGGTGGTTATGTTTCATTTGTATATATATGTAATTATAAGGAGGAAGGGGCCGAGCGGGAGCCGGTCGGCGGGAGAAGACGGTGGTCATGTTTCATTATATAGATATGCAATTATAAGGATGAAGGGGCCGGGCGGGAGCCAGTAGGAGGGGAAAGATGATGGTCATGTTTCATGTGTATATATTTATATATATATAATCTATTTGTAATTATAAGGAGGAAGGGGCCGGGTGGGAGCCGGTAGGAAGGGAGGACGGAGAATTTAAACTTCATGTTTATGAATTATGTATGTATGTGCTCTATTAATAAAGAATATAATGTATTGTCCGAATGTGATACTATGTAATAAGGGATTTATAGGTACCATGGATATCTAAATAAAGTTATCTACTTGTCAAGGCGAGGGTAAAGGCATACACGTAAGAATATACGTGTAGGAAAATTATTGATGAACTTAAACTTATTGTGTACTAGGAGAGAAAATTTCGAGTTAATAAAAGAAAATTTTGGTAGTTAAGACATCTAGCTAATAAATGTGTAGTATATGGGGATGGACAGGAGGGGGCCACATTGTAAAAGCAGCAGCCATCATAATTCATGTAAGACTTCCGCAGACCCCCTTAAGAGTATGATTGTGATAGAATTTTATCTTATTAAATTTTAGTTGCTTGTGTAGTTTTCTCACTGAGCCGTTGAGCTCACCCCTTTTTCTTTCCACCCATTTCAGATTTGGATAAAGGAAAGAGACTGGTTTAGCTCGGAGGATTTAGTAATGGGCCGAACGACATACTATTCATACTTGTTCTTATTAACCATCTTCACATGTATGCTTTATTTTAAGTACTTTTCTAACTTGTTATGCTTATGGTACACTCATTGTATGTAACTTGTCCTTTGTGATGTTTTGGGATTAGGGACTTATGGTACATGTAATATTTTGAGAACTAAGACTGGTAGTTGTATTTGATGATGATGTGTTTGGAGATCAAATCCTTGATGTTATATGTTATTAAGATGTATTCTGGAGACATGATGTGGAAACATGTATTGAGAAGATAATTTTTTGAGTTGAGACATATTTATACCCTATGTATTCCAAGTGCTTTCTGAAATTCTCACTTCAAGAATCGCTTTACATATACGAATTGATCAAACATGTCCTACATCACCTATTTTGATCAGTTAAGTTCTTAAACCTAGATTGACACTAATTTTTCCAATTTATTCTATTACATGTGCTTCTCGTAATAAGATCCAGATCACCGACAAGGTTACTTTTTGTAATAACATGTTATAATACAGGCAGCATTATATGGTGGTAAGTTCAATAACAGTTTTTTGTTTCTTAAACTTATTTGTTAACTTCTCCTACTATATTTAAGTCCTGTTCCATAGTCAGCCAGATCTTGTTATGACAGGCTTTAATTCTTGTCCTTCTTTTTGCAATATATCAACATATCTTAAGGATTTCAGGAATTTCGTATGCTGACACCAAAGAAAGAAACTCCCCAGCACAGATCATTCAACACTCACCTCAGTGAAATTTTATCCGAAAACATTGATATAATGAAAAGGACCTTCAGCTTCTCACCCAGTTCTAATACATCACTTACAGATGGTACATGAGCACGAGTTATGTTTGAGATATGTAGCAATCCACTGCAAAATATATTAATTTCCAAAAAATAAGAGTCATCAAGGAAAAGAAAAAAGAGAGAAGCTGCAGATTATGACTATTGCAATGTAACTATGTTCTAATACTTTTACTTTCTGTTAGTATCACCAATCCTCTGTTTAATTAATTGCCATATCTTTTTTTTTACTGCCTCTATCCTTGGTTCTTTTATATCTAACCCCTCTATGGCAGTACATGTGATTCATCTTGTGTAAAAAGAGGGAATGATAATAAACAACACCCTTTCTCCTGTCCAGTTACTTCCACGTGCACGGTTTGGGATGGGCGACAAGATTTTCTTCTTTGTCAAATGAACTCTCTAGGGATAATAAGCTATCCACAAAGAAAATTTCATAATCAACTGCCATCCCTCACTTCTGGATTGTCAAAATTATTAACACCACATATTCATGGAAACACGCATGCAGTCCTTTTCCATTTAAGAATTTCGTTTCAACATTTCAGAATTCAATCTCAGATAATAATATTTAATTTTGCTATTTTTTTTCCCACCCTCTCTCTAGTTTCCAACAATCTTCATATGTATGTGGCTTTCAAGAGTCCAATAGCTTCATCATTTTGAAACTCTGGAAGTAAATCTTTATGGGATGTAAGCATAATGTAGGTTATGGATACCAGCAACAGGAGCAACAGGCATGTAGTAACCAGTGTTTAAATGTTGAAGGGTAGAAGATTAGCATGAAGTATGACACAAAAGGATTAACAAAAATAATGGACTTACCCAGGCCTCTTTCTCACTAATAATCAAGTCATCAGTCGTTTCATCAACCCTTACAATGCTCACATACAATCGACGACCAACCTGCAACAGGAACCGCTTCTATGGGCATTTAAATTCATTTACCTAATCACCAAGTGGGCAAGTAGCAAACATATCAAGTCATATCTCGAAGAACAGTGCGAAAAATAGTCAACCAATGCAAGATGATCACAGCATATAATTTGTGATGCAACATAAGAAGGGACTTATCTTACATTGTCCTTCAAATCCATGAAACTCTTGACTCTATTCATCAACGCAGCTTTGGGGAGGAATGCTCGCAAACCCTGAGAAGAAAGCATGAAATAATTACCTGTAGCAGAATTTGGGTACTCTTGTTTTACTGAGCTAATAAACAAACAGGCTCACCTCTATTCTGGAAAGAAGCCCACCAGTATTCCACTCAAAAATTTTAACCTCAATAGGTTCATTAAGCTGCTTTATCTGCAGGTGAGGAAAACTCAAGTTCAAACTTTTTCCATAATGAAGGAAATCTAGTAGGAAGTAATGCTTGCCAACAATACATTGACCATATATGGCATTACTAGAATACATCTAACTCATTGAGATGTAACTTTAACACAACTAAAAGAACATAATAAACGGAGAATATAATAAATGATGTAACTTTGGCACAGCTACAAGAAGAAAAGAGCTTATAATGCAAACTGATCACCAAGGATACATCACATTGACAAATTTTATTATCTAGGATTATTCATTCATCGTGATGGTGAGATTGAGGAGGATGTGGTTTATAGTGTGATGACTAAAATGGAGAACTGCTTATCCAGTAATCAGTGTAATGTGTTCACAGAATACCCACGAAACCAAAGAAAATTCTATAAGACGGCTCTAAGACCGACAATGCTTTATGAGCTAGAATGTTGGTCAATTAAGAAACATGTTAAAAAAGGTGTCTCGACAAAACTAGAATGTCGAGATGGATGATTGCTTATAAGGTACGAGGTAGGGTAAGAAATGGTTGCTTATAAGTTGAGAGAGAGAGAGAGAGAGAGAGTTATGTCACTTCAGAAGGATTCGAGGTCGGATCCTTCCCACTCAAATACAACTCTTCGACATCCGAATGAAAGATCCACTCCGTTGAAGTTGATCTACATTATTTCAAGTAATTAAAAATTAAAAATAATGTATTTTGAATACTTTTTGCCCATCCATCAAGTTGGCGTAAAATGGACAGACGAGCTCTTACAGGTACCTCTGAAAGTTCTTGTATTTATCGGTCTCGGACGCCTGACCCACGGTTGGTCCTTGATAGCATTGAAGACCTCGTTATTAGGGAGGCTAAGTGAGGTGAATTGCTCTATCGGCTTGAAGGTCTGGAATGAGAGAATTGGGAGCGCCTGTCATTTGTAGACTGGCTGCCCCTTGAGGTGAGGAGGAGTTGGTGTCTTCGATAGCATGCTGTTGGTCGTCGGTAGGTGGGGGGATTGTGCCTCCGGCGGCTATGTTAGCCTTGCCCTTTGATGCGATACCGTTGTGGGTGATGGTTTACTTTCTCGGGGCCATCAACATTAGGAAGAGGCTATTTGTGGAAGGTTTTGAGTTGGATGGAAAGCAAATCTTGAGTATGAACTCAGACCTCAATGAAAGTACCAGTTTGTAGTGAATCAAAATCGATTTACCGTGAATCGAACCCATCATAAGCGATTTGTGGCGCTCCCAGAATGGTACTTATCTGAGCACACACGAAGAAAGACACCTTTTAAAGCACCAGTGTGACGCCGGCCTAAAACCTTCGAGCGTGAGAATCATTAGGTAGAATGAGAGGAATGACCGGCAGAAGAAAATTGCCGGTGTAGTGGATAGAAGGACCGCGTAGAGGACAATTGCGGATGTAATTGAGAATTTTTCATATTTTTAACACACACATGTATTATGCTCACGCATCGGCCTTCGCTTAGAAACAGTAAAGAAAGACGAAGAAAATAGGAAAACTAAGCAACTTAAATTAATTAAGCCCCAGTTGTCCATAGCAAAGTCCATTTTATTCAGCTATCATCCTACTTATTTAGACATACATGCATGAAGTCACACTTGCAACGCAAGATGTTTCTTCACATTTTTTTTTTTTTTTTTGGTTTGCGTTTGGAGGATGAGCTGCCATTGCTTACATATATATTGTTTACGCTGCATGCTCTCTCTCTCTCTCACATGGTTGGGTAAGATCCATACTTGGCAATCTCACACAGACCTCCAGGATTCCTGTCATCTGCGAACCTTTTCATCCTAATGTATCCTTGCTCACCCCATGAAGTCCCCCACGTGTTCCTCACAATCCAATACGGGGTCAAGGCTGTTGGAGTTATGAACTTAATGAAAAACCAAACCTGAAGCTTATTGACTCTACCAATAAATTGAAGCAAAACATATAGTATATTTACTAAGAGAGTTTTGTGAGGTTATTAAAACATGTATTTATTATATTGAAACTCCATTGTATACAAATCCTATATAAGGGATCGTATGGTTGTGTTGTAATGTATAAGAAAAGAAGAAAAATAAAAGAAAGCAAAGCAAAGCATTGCAGAGCTTCCCACTTTAAGAAAAGTATTAGTTTGGATGAATTTATTTTGGAGGTACTAAAAGGGTAGCAACCCAGTACTCAAGAGTGTTTGGAGTTAGCAAACATCCATCGTCTCTTCACTTGCCTGTCCCCCATTCCAACAATTGGTATCAGAGCCATTTCATTCTTTTCTTCTATTCTATTCTCCTCATGGCCTCCACCAATAACCTTGTCAATCCTCAAGTACCCAAATTATCAAAGGATAATTATGAGAGTTGGTCAATTCAAATGAAAGCTCTAATTGGTTCTCAAGAGTTGTGGGAGCTGATCATTGATGGGCTCAAAGAACCCACACCGGAGGTAGAAGCCGCCTATACCGCCGAAGAGAAGAAGGCTCTTAAAGAGCAAAGAAAGAAGGATAGCAAGGCTCGTTTTCTACTCTATCAAGGGTTGGACGAGTCTACCTTCGAGAGAGTTGCCGAAGCAACAACGAGCAAGGAAGCATGGGAAATCCTTGCTACCATCTACAAAGGAGTCGAGCGGGTGAAGCGAATTCGCCTCCAAACTTTGAGGGGTGATCTTGAAGCAGCTCAAATGAAAAATGAAGAAAAAATCTCTGATTACTATTCACGATTACTTCTAATTGTGAATAAAATGAGGAGAAATGGAGAGAAGATGGAGGACATCCAAGTGATGGAGAAATTACTCCGATCCCTCACATCTAAGTTCGAGCACGTGGTGACGGCAATTGAGGAGTCCAAGAATTTGGAGGAGATCTCAATAGAGGAGCTTTTGGGATCTCTCCAAGTTCATGAGCAGCACATGCAAAAGAAGACCGGTTCCATAATTTTGGAACAAGCATTAGAGTCAAAGTTGACTCTAAATGATCGAGGCTCAAATAATAGAGGTCGTGGTCGTGGTAGAGGTAGGGGACGTGGTCCCCAACAACGAACCACTCAAAATCAAGTGGAGTTCCAAAGCTTCAGAGGTCGAGGACGAAGCAACCGGGGAAGATTTACATCTGGACGTGATAACAACAAGAACGTCCAATGCTACAACTGTCAAAAATTTGGACACTATGCCTCGGATTGCTGGCACAGGACTGAAGATCTTACCAATTTCATCGAAGCAACAAATGATGTGGGTAATAACTCTACTCTTCTTCTTACTCATAATGATTCAAGTGTTCAGAATGATGTTTGGTACCTTGACTCGGGTGCTAGCAACCACATGTGCGGGAAGAAAAAATTATTCATGGAACTCGCAGAAGGAGTTCATGGAAGTGTGAGCTTGGGAGATTCTTCAAAACTCCCTGTTGAAGGCAAAGGGAAGATCAAAATCTACCAAAAGGATGGTAAGCCCGAGTATATTTCTGATGTTTATTATATTCCTAACATGAATAGTAATATTCTCAGCATCGGTCAATTACTCGAAAAAGGATATAAAGTATATATGGAGAACAACCATCTTTGGTTGCAAAATGCAAAAGGAGGCCTCATAACTTGTGTTAAGATGACAAGGAACCGCATGTTTCCCTTGTATCTAAACACGAAAGTTGAAAATTGTTTTCAAGGACTCGTGAAGAATGAGTCATGGAGGTGGCATCTTCGTTTCGGCCATCTAAATTTCAACGGTCTGAAGTTACTATCTACAGCTGGCATGGTACGAGGTTTACCAAAAATCGATCCACCAAGTCATACCTGTGAAGTTTGCATAATTGGCAAGCAAGCACGACTTCTTTTTCCCAGTGGAAAGTCGTGGAGAGCGAAAGCACCATTGCAACTTGTTCACACTGACATCTGCGGACCACTAGATCCTGTCTCTTTAGGAGGTAACAAATATTTTATTACCTTCATTGATGATTTCAGTAGAAAGTTGTGGGTCTACATTCTTAAAGAAAAGTCTGCTGCCTTTACTATCTTCAAGAACTTCAAAGCTCTTGTTGAAGTGGAAAGTGGCCATAAGCTAATAACTCTCCGATCTGATCGAGGTGGTGAGTACACCTCAAATCTGTTTCAAGAATATTGCAGGGAGCAAGGCATAAAGAGGCAATTTACTACTGCCTACACACCACATCAAAATGGCATCGCAGAAAGAAAGAACCGCACCATTCTTGACATGACAAGAACCATGCTTAAAGAAAAGGGGCTGCCGAAGCAGTTCTGGGCGGAAGCTGTGGCGTGTTCAACTTACTTGCTAAATCGGTGCCCGACGAAGCAAGTGAAGGGTAAGACTCCTCAAGAGGCATGGAGCGGTTACACGCCTAATGTCTCACACCTACGAATTTTTGGGTGCATTGCATATGCTCAAGTACCTGAAGTCAGAAGAAAGAAGCTTGACAATCATGGTGAAAAATGCATTTTTATCGGATATAGCGAGGAGTCGAAGGCATACAAGCTTTACAATCCACTAACTGAGAAACTAGTGGTTAGTAGAGACGTTGTTTTCAATGAAGCTGAAGCATGGAGTTGGAGTAATGAAGAGACTGTCAAAGAGCAACCCATGGTGAATGAACCTGATGAGCCCCTACAAGAGGTTCCACCACCAGCTACACCACCATCTCCTCAACATACTACACCGTCTTCTGCAAGAGGTTCTCCATCTTCTGGGGAAAGTAGTAGTAGCGAATCCTCCATGCAACGAGGTCCCATCAAAATGAGAAGCCTCAGGGAGATCTATGAGCAGATAGAAGAAGATGGAGAGACTAATCTCTTCTGCTTATATGCTGATCATGAGCCTCTCACTTTCCAAGAGGCTGAGGAAGAAGATTGTTGGCGATCAGCAATGAAGGAGGAGATTCATGCCATCCAGAAGAACGACACATGGGAGTTGACAACACTTCCAAAAAGTCACAAGGCAATAGGTGTCAAATGGGTGTACAAGATCAAACGCACAGCAGATGGTGAAGTTGATCGATACAAGGCGAGACTTGTCGCGAAAGGCTACAAACAAAAGTACGGCATCGACTATGAAGAAGTCTTTGCACCAGTTGCTCGATTGGACACGGTGAGACTATTAATTTCACTTGCAGCTCATCACAGGTGGAAAATATATCATCTAGATGTCAAATCAGCTTTTCTCAATGGTATTCTTGAAGAAGAGGTGTACGTACATCAACCAGAAGGTTTTCTGATAAAAGGACAAGAAGACAAGGTTTATCGCCTGAAGAAAGCCTTGTACGGCTTAAAGCAGGCACCACGGGCGTGGAATACCCGAATTGATGGTTATCTTCATCAAAATGGCTTCACCAAATGTCCCTATGAGCATGCCATCTACATGAAGAGGACCCATCAAGGCGAATTTCTAATAATTTGTCTTTATGTTGATGATATGTTGTATACAGGAAGTAGCGCCGAAATGCTTGCTGAATTCAAGGCGGCGATGTTCAATGAATTTGAGATGACGGACAATGGACTGATGTCCTATTTTCTTGGCATCGAAGTGAAGCAGCAAGAAGATGAGATATTTATATCTCAAAAGAAGTACATGAAGGAGATCTTGGAGAAATTCAAGATGAGTAACTGCAACCCAGTGAACACCCCAATAGCTACAGGAACGAAGCTATCAAGAGAAGGAAATGGAGATTTTGTAGACTCGACTCTCTTTAAAAGTCTAGTTGGTAGCCTGAGGTACTTGACGATCACAAGGCCTGATATCGTTTATGGAGTCGGACTTGTGAGTCGTTATATGGAGACGCCGAAGGAATCTCATTGGCTAGCTGCGAAGAGAATTTTAAGGTATATCAAAGGCACACTCAACCTTGGTCTATGTTATGCTTATGGTAAAACTTCAGATTTAGTAGGCTATTCAGATAGCGATCATGGAGGTGACCAAGATGAGAGAAAAAGCACCACTGGCTATGTCTTCTTTCTTGGGCCAACTGCATTTTCATGGACCTCAAAGAAGCAAGGAGTTGTGGCCTTATTTTCATGTGAAGCAGAATATGTGGCGGCTGCATCTACAGTCTGTGAAGCAATTTGGCTGAGAAATATTTTAAAGGAGCTGGATCATCCACAAGAAAGACCAACAATGATACTTGTTGACAACAAATCAGCTATACAGCTTGCAAAGGACCCAGTACACCATGGGAGGAGCAAACACATAGATACACGGTTTCATTTTCTTAGAGATCATGTAAAGAAGAAAACCATAGTACTGGAGTATTGTCATACTCTAGATCAAGTCGCAGACATACTCACCAAGCCTCTAACAGCAGATGCATTTAGAAGATTAAGAGACAAGCTCGGCATGACTACGCTTCAGGTTTGAGGGGGTGATTTGTTGGAGTTATGAACTTAATGAAAAACCAAACCTGAAGCTTATTGACTCTACCAATAAATTGAAGCAAAACATATAGTATATTTACTAAGAGAGTTTTGTGAGGTTATTAAAACATGTATTTATTATATTGAAACTCCATTGTATACAAATCCTATATAAGGGATCGTATGGTTGTGTTGTAATGTATAAGAAAAGAAGAAAAATAAAAGAAAGCAAAGCAAAGCATTGCAGAGCTTCCCACTTTAAGAAAAGTATTAGTTTGGATGAATTTATTTTGGAGGTACTAAAAGGGTAGCAACCCAGTACTCAAGAGTGTTTGGAGTTAGCAAACATCCATCGTCTCTTCACTTGCCTGTCCCCCATTCCAACAAAGGCTTCTTGGCCGTAACCAACGACGGTGACGACATGATCGTTGTCGTTTCCACACGGTCCGGTGAAAATGCCCGACTGATAGAACTGAAGGATGTTTCTCGGGAAAGCAATTCCGACGGTGACCGGCTGCCTTGTCACCGTGGCCATGAGTTCTTTCTCGGTTGCGGGGCGCACTCTTGCGTAACCTCTGATGGCCGTGTTTTCTGCGACCTTCTTCTCCTTCTCCCTGTCGCATTTGCCGTCTCTTGCTGTGTACGGATAGTCCTTTCGAAGCGCGAGGCCTTTGTTTCCGACGATGTAGCTGAAGGCCAGGCTTCTCGTCCCGCCATTACTTCTTGTCCCGCGGCCGCCGCCGCCGCATCCTTTGCCTTCCTTGTTGCAATCTAGAATTTGTTGCTCTGATAATTCGTGGAGTCCGTGATTCCTTATCTTGACGAGGCTTTCGACTGTTGACACCACAGCCATTGCCCAACAAGAGCCTGCAATTTTCGAGCAGTTTCATGTCAAGTGTGTGTGTGTGTTTTAACAATTAGCAAATTAGATGATCCACAAATAAAATTTTTTCTTCTTCTTTCTTACTTACCGCAAGGGCCTTGATCCCTCACCGGAGTGACTGCACCTTTCTCCCTCCAGTCAACACTATAATCGTTTAATGGTTCCTCCATAGTCTCATTCTCGAACGACCTGATCGGTATCGACTCCTCAAACTCCATCATGTCCGGGTCTTTGCATCTGATGTAACTAGCCATGAACTCTTCGTTGGTGAGATCGGCGAACTTGTTTGCTCCAAGAGTGTAACTGTGCCCTCCAACACTGTTGAAATCTTCTATGTACTTCATGTTCTTCTTGAATATCTCGAAGCGCCACGCTTTCTCAACCTCGTTGCTGTATACTCGCCCGTGCTCCGCCATCCACGCCTCATGCTTTCTTGCCATTGCGAAATCAAGGATGTTGTAATCAGTAGTCGCATCACATAACCCTGCAAGGAGCAAGAGGAGAAATAGAGTGCGATGACCACCACAAGCCATTCTCTTTGAATCTCCACTTTCTTTCTTTCTTTCTTCTGCTTCTTATCTAGTTCTCTTTGTCTATGCTTTATATAGGCTGTTGGTGTCCAATAATTGAACAAGACAATGAGCTCGTTAAATGCATGGAAAACTTCCCGGAATCTATACAGGTTGTTGGGTGTCCAATAATTTATATAGTTTTTTTATTATTATTATTTTTATTTTTATTGTGAACAAATTGTCTTTTTGCTCCCCCATTGGCTCTCGCCCACTCCCCACGTGGCTTAGGGGGACTGGATCACTCTTTTTTTTTTTAATTCATTTTTCAAGGATAATGGTGCAACAATCTTTGTTTACGGTTGGCAGCCGGACGTAGCGCCCTTGCATGTATCACGTGTTCTTTTTTCTAATCATCGGGCCGGTGTGGAGTCTTCTGGTGTCATTATTTAATAGTGACTGGCCACTGGCGTCATTTCGTTTTGCTCCCCCATTGGCTGAGGGCCCACTCCCCACGTGGATGAGGGCATGCAATAATTGAGAGGGGGCGTTCAAGGAGCCTTTTGTGCACAAACAAAGCGCTGGGCCCCACAGGCCCAGGCCCTTGTAAGCGCGCGTTTGAATTCATGAAAGTGGGAAAAGAAAATGAGAAATGAAAACTGAGAATAAGAAATATAAAAGAGCAGTAGGGAATTGAGGTTTATAAAAATAATTTTTTTAATATTTTAGTTAATACTGTGAAAGTGAAAGTGAAAAAGTTGTTCATAAAATAATATTAAATTAAATATTATTTCTTAAGTGACATTTTTAAACTGTAATTGGACTGCAAGTGAGATTTACATGACTCAAAATTTAATACATTAAATTACAACTTATTACAAGTGACATTTACATGATCACAAAATTAACTGTAGCACACTGAAAGTAGGAAAATAGTAGTATAAAAAGGAGGTGTAAAAAGGAAAAAGAAAAAGGATTTCCACTTTTCATTTCCGGTTCAAAACAAATAATAAAAAAAGTGAATAATGAATTTTCTCACTTCCCATTTTTCTTCCATTTTCATGAATCCAAACATGTCCTATGTTGAAAGCCCTGGATTGCTCGGAGAGGAATACGTACCAAGGAACAGCCAAAGATCAGGAGACAGAAGTAAGTATCTTTGTGAATCACACATGCATACTATAAGAGAATCAATCTTTTGTTGACACGTGAATAAAATGTTAAGTTTCTGGTTACAAAGTTTTAAAGTCATTGAACTTCTTATAATATTATACAAGAGCCAATCTCACGTGTCAATACGAGATTGATCATGTTATAATATGTGTGTGTCACTCACACACACAAACTAAATTGGGTGAGCGATACTCTTAACGAAATGGTGACATGTGGGTGAGCCGGGATTCAGTTCATATGTGTGAGCCAGACAGACATATTATAAGTGAGCCAATTCTGCGTTGACACATGAATAAGATGTCAGGCTTCAGAGTTAAAAAACTTTAAAATCATTGGACCTTTTATAGTATTATAAGACACATGAGATTAACCATTTTATAATATGTGTGTGTGACTCAAATATATGAACCAAACTGAGTGAGCGGTGCTTTTAACGAATCAAAGGCCACCACTCAACCATTTGCGCGGGGACTTCTAATTATAATAGTTGAAGTATAATAAAGAAATATATTACGTGAGCTCAATGAGCCCAAATTCATTTATTTTTAATGTTGAATCAGCCACAGGAATTCAGTCTCCAAAAAAAAGAAAAGGAAGATGATAAAAATAAAAAGGAATCAAAGGCCACCACTCAACAAAGCGCTAGACCCCTCAGGCTCAGGCCCAGGCCTAGGCCCTTATAAGCGCGTGTTTGTGTAACAACCGATTTAATATCTCTTCACATTCTAATTATCAAAATTATCGGTTGAAAAGATTTATTTCAATTGTTATTCTCAAAATAATAAAAATAACAATTAAATTACTATGAGTGGTTCACTTCCCCTAACTAAAACAATGTAAACTAAGGGTATGGTATATGAGTATATAAATTAATGAGTATTGTGTACCTAATACTTGTATAAATTAGTGTATGTCACATGGGGATTTCTAAGACCATGATTAACTTAATTAGGAGCTAGTGTTATGCTAATAGATTAATTCTTGGAGATGGTGGGAAGGGGTAGGCGTGCGTGTAAGGTGAGATCTAGAGCTTGGATCTTCTTGATTGAAGCATGGACATGTGGCATGTAGATGAGAATCCTCATCTTTTAATTTACTCTAAAGAGAAAACTTTTTACTCATTTTACCCTCCCTATCCTCTTACATTCAGATCTGAGAAATACTCCTCCTTCTCTGTATTTTTTCAAATGCCCAAGAATTCTCAAGCCTCCTCCCATAATTTCTGAAGAGATCTCATCACTACAACTATCTCTCTCCTGCTCTATCTCTCCCTCTCTCTTCCCCCTTCTTCTCGTCCTCGGCCGGAGCCAGGGAGCCGCGTCGCCGCGCGCAGCACCGGCAGCAGCGTCGCGCGCGCTGCTGGCTAGGCCGCGCACGACCTTGGGAGGAGGGGGCGCGTGCGCTCTGGATCGGAGGGTGGAGGAAGGGTGTGGGTTCAGGTGTATTCTTGGAGAGTGGTGTTAACCCTAAATCTGATTTTCAGGCTCCAAAACTCTTATTTTCAGAACATAATCTCAAACTGAAAGTGATCAGGTAATTATCTAATGTCTTCTCTTATTGTAGATAAAATAGGGGATCTAAATCTTTTATGTTTCAATTGCCAGGGTTGTTGTTGGGGAGATTCTGTCTCCTCGTTTAAAATACCGCAAGTGCACGGTCGTTCGATGTAGCACTTGAGGGTCGATCCACAGGGACAGGTTGTTTTCTGATTTCAACACTTCTAGACGAATTGATCAAAAGTTTTGTGAGAGTTTTGTTCTGAACTATATGTTAATTTAGAAGAGTCAAGCACTTAGGATCGAATCCCCTAAACTAGAATCAAGTGATCAATTTCGATGTCTATACCGGTTTGTTTGTCACTTCCTAAATCTCTATTTCTAATAGGCAAATTAACTCTGAACACTAGTTCTAAGCACAGGGTATTATCTGCATCACATGGTCCATCAAAGGTAAATAAAATGACTAAATAAATTAAAAGCAGAAAAAACAGTAAAAACCTTAAGCATGGACTATTGACTATTGATACATACCTTGTCAAATAACTAGTGACTCTAGAAATAATCTCCTAAAAGTTATAAGTCAATTGGTGTGTGCAGCAACCCTAGATAGGAGATCTACTTATAATCACATGAATTTAGGTTAGGTTCATCTCCCCTAAATGCTCGCGGAAAATATAGCTATGCATGATCAATTCCATAACAAATTATTCTAAATATTAAATCAAATAATCAATCACGGATAATTAAATAAATTACATTAACTAAACTAATTAACTAATTATCTAAATAACTAAGTTAATTAACAAATTAATGAAACTATTGAATTACCTTTACCATGAATGCAACCTCTGCCACCATCACATGGCCTGGAGAAAATGATGTGCCCACTTATAGCCCTCACGCACTCGCACATGAAAAACAAGGCAATGTTGCCTCTTCCTTCGTGTGTCTTCACATGGCTGACTTTGCGGGCCCCACAATATTTCGCCTTGCAAGGGGAGGGAAGGCCTGTCCTTCGCTTTGCCGAATGGGCGCCTGGGTATGGCGCGGCGCCTGCCTTCTCCTCTTTATTTTGTATATTTTTTTTCTTTTGATCTGAGGGCTTGGGCGCCTGTGACAGAGAGAGGCGTCTAAGCCTCTCTTCTCTCTTTTTTTTTTTTTCTTGATGGAAGGGCTGCTGTGATGCAGAGAGAAGGGAGGGAGGCTTTTGATGAATCAATCAAAATAAAACAGGCACGAAAATAATAACGTGGATTAGAATTTCATGCAGAGAGAAAAAGTAAAAGCCTCAAAATTTTAGATCTTGAAAATTTAAGTACAGGTGAAAAGAAAAATCCCCTTCTCAAAACCCTAGCCTTGGCTATTTATATACTTAGGTTTTGATTATTTTACATAAAAGTCCACAACATTTATTTAATTATACAGAAGAGCTATCAATGTCAAATTGCACTAAAATCCCTAAACTTTACAAAATTGCGTTTTTGTTCCAAGTGACTTCCAAATTCTCTGAATTGACTGTAAATTTATCTGGTGTCCGTTTTGAGCGTGGTAGAGCAGCACTAGTGCTAAACATCCCATCTTGCCTTCAGTCTCCAGTTGCACATCTTACAGTCTCCAGAGCACGCTTTTGTGGTCCAGTTTCCTTTTGATAGCTCACTCTGCAAAATACCACTAAAAATACCCGAGCAGCATTATTTATAGAAAAATGATAGATAAATATGGGCATGAAAATGTGACAAAATCGTGCTGATCAGTTATTGTGAGGGAGTGCGGTCAACGGAGATTTAGCGAAGAGACTGGTCTATATAAGGTAAGTAGACTACTACTACACCCACAAATTATGTTGTTGACATTGGTTAATTCCAAGTAAATAATGTATAAAAGTTATGAGGGATTGAGAGAAATTTGTGGATGACTTTCATGTAGTATAGGAGTAATCTAGAAATCTTGGAGCTAGTGTTATATTTCTTTCCCTCTTTTCTCCCTAAATGATTGAGTTAAAATATTCACCAATGGTAGAAGTTAATGATAACTAGATCTACATAATCCTTCATGGTAACGTTCATGGAACTCATAATTAGGGGTGATTAAACTTAGTACTTTCCGATATTGACCTTGTTGGGAGCATAACTATATGTTGTTATTACACTAAATTCAACGTATGCGAAGTCGAGTGGAATTTACTTATCATTTTGGGCAAGAAGAAAGTAAAGTGGAATCCTTATACAAGTAAATTATGATCGATTATAGATGTGATAACGATCCTACGAAATATGGATCTTTGCAATCATAAGGTTTATACATGTTCACACATGTTTGTAATTGATAAGAATTATTGCGTTTAATTACATACGACATAAATATCATGTGCCTAATAGTATGATAATTGTGTGATTTGCACTTGGCTTGTTTGCTCGGAGGAAGGGACTGGCGGGAGCTAGCAGGAGGGGGAAGTCGGTGGTTATGTTTCATTTGTATATATATGTAATTATAAAGAGGAAGGGGCCGAGGGGGAGCCGGTCGGCGGAGAAGACGGTGGTCATGTTTCATTATATAGCTATGCAATTATAAGGAGGAAGGGGCCGGGCGGGAGCCAGTAGGAGGGGAAAGATGATGGTCATGTTTCATGTGTATATATTTATATTTATAAAATCTATTTGTAATTATAAGGAGGAACGGGCCAGGTGGGAGCCGGTAGGAAGGGAGGACAGAGAATTTAAACTTCATGTTTATGAATTATTTATGTATGTGCTCCATTAATAAAGAATATAATGTATTGTCCGAATGTGATATTATGTAATAATGGATTTATAGGTATCGTGGATATCTAAATAAAGTTATCAACTTGTCAAGGCAAGGGTAAAGGCATACACGTAAGAATATACGTGTAGGAAAATTATTGATGAACTTGAACTTATTGTGTACTAGGAGAGAAAATTTCGAGTTAATAAAAGAAAATTTTGGTAGTTAAGACATCTAGCTAATAAACGTGTAGTATATGGGGATGGACAGGAGAGGGCCACATTATAGCAGTAGCAGCCATCATAATTCATGTAAGACTTCCGCAGACCCCCTTAAGAGTATGATTGTGATAGAATTTTATCTTATTAAATTTAGTTGCTTGTGTAGTAAACTCACTGAGCCGTTTAGCTCACCCCCTTTTCTTTCCACCCATTTCAGGTTTGGATAAAGGAAAGAGACTGGTTTAGCTCGAAGGATTTAGTAACAGGCCGAACGACATGCTATTCATACTTATTCTTGTTAACCATCTTCACATGTATGCTTTACTTTAAGTACTTTTCTAACTTATTATGCTTATGGTATACTCATTGTATGTAACTTGTCCTTTGTGATGTTTTGGGATTAGGGACTTATGGTACATGTAATATTTTAAGAACTAAGACTGGTAGTTGTATTTGATGATAATGTGTTTGGAGATCAAATCCTTGATGTTATATGTTATTAAGATGTATTCTGAAAATATGATGTGGAAACATGTATTGAGAAGATAATTTTTTGAGTTGAGACGTATTTATACCCTTTGTATTCCAAGTGCTTTCTGAAATTCTCACTTCAAGAATCGCTTTACATATATGAATTGATCAAACATATCCTACATCACCTATTTTGATCAGTTAAGTTCTTAAACCTAGATTGACACTAATTTTTCCAATTTATTCTATCACATGTACTTCTCGTAATAAGATCCAGATCACCGACAAGGTTACTTTTTGTAATAACATGTTATAATACAGGCAGCATTATATGGCGGTAAGTTCAATAACAGTTTTTTGTTTCTTAAACTTATTTGTTAACTTCTCCTACTATATTTAAGTCCTGTTCCATAGTCAGCCAGATCTTGTTATGACAGACTTTAATTCTTGTCCTTCCTGTAGCAATATATCAACAGGATTTCAGGAATTTTGTATGCTGACACCAAAGAAAGAAACTCCCAGCACAGATCATTCAACACTCACCTCAGTGAAATTTTATCCGAAAACATTGATATAATGAAAAGGACCTTCAGCTTCTCACCCAGTTCTAATACATCACTTACAGATGGTACATGAGCACGAGTTATGTTTGAGATATGTAGCAATCCACTGCAAAATATATTAATTTCCAAAAAATAAGAGTCATCAAGGAAAAGAAAAAAGAGAGAAGCTGCAGATTATGACTATTGCAATGTAACTATGTTCTAATACTTTTACTTTCTGTTAGTATCACCAATCCTCTGTTTAATTAATTGCCATATCTTTTTTTTTACTGCCTCTATCCTTGGTTCTTTTATATCTAACCCCTCTATGGCAGTACATGTGATTCATCTTGTGTAAAAAGAGGGAATGATAATAAACAACACCCTTTCTCCTGTCCAGTTACTTCCACGTGCACGGTTTGGGATGGGCGACAAGATTTTCTTCTTTGTCAAATGAACTCTCTAGGGATAATAAGCTATCCACAAAGAAAATTCATAATCAACTGCCATCCCTCACTTCTGGATTGTCAAAATTATTAACACCACATATTCATGGAAACACGCATGCAGTCCTTTTCCATTTAAGAATTTCGTTTCAACATTTCAGAATTCAATCTCAGATAATAATATTTAATTTTGCTATTTTTTTTCCCACCCTCTCTCTAGTTTCCAACAATCTTCATATGTATGTGGCTTTCAAGAGTCCAATAGCTTCATCATTTTGAAACTCAGGAAGTAAATCTTTATGGGATGTAAGCATAATGTAGGTTATGGATACCAGCAACAGGAGCAACAGGCATGTAGTAACCAGTGTTTAAATGTTGAAGGGTAGAAGATTACCATGAAGTATGACACAAAAGGATTAACAAAAATAATGGACTTACCCAGGCCTCTTTCTCGCTAATAATCAAGTCATTAGTGGTTTCATCAACCCTTACAATACTCACATACAATCGACGACCAACCTGCAACAGGAACCACTTCTATGAGCATTTAAATTCATTTACCTAATCACCAAGTGGGCAAGTAGCATACATATCAAGTTATATCTCGAAGAACAGTGCGAAAAATAGTCAACCAATGCAAGATGATCACAGCATATAATTTGTGATGCAACATAAGAAGGGACTTATCTTACATTGTCCTTCAAATCCATGAAACTCTTGACTCTATTCATCAACGCAGCTTTGGGGAGGAATGCTCGCAAACCCTGAGAAGAAAGCATGAAATAATTACCTGTAGCAGAATTTGGCTACTCTTGTTTTACTGAGCTAATAAACAAACAGGCTCACCTCTATTCTGAAAAGAAGCCCACCAGTATTCCACTCAAATTTTTAACCTCAATAGGTTCATTAAGCTGCTTTATCTGCAGGTGAAGAAAACTCAAGTTCATACTTTTTCCATAATGAAGGAAATCTAGTAGGAAGTAATGCTTGCCAACAATACATTGACCATATATGGCATTACTAGAATACATCTAACTCATTGAGATGTAACTTTAACACAACTAAAAGAACATAATAAACGGAGAATATAATAAATGATGTAACTTTGGCACAGCTATAAGAAGAAAAGAGCTTATAATGCAAACTGATCACCAAGGATACATCACATTGACAAATTTTATTATCTAGGATTATTCATTCATCGTGACGGTGATATTGAGGTGGATGTGGTTCATAGTGTGATGACTAAAGTGGAGAACTGCTTATCCAGTAATCAGTGTAATGTGTTCACAGAGTACCCACGAAATCAAAGAAAAATTCTATAAGACGGCTCTAAGACCGACAATGCTTTATGAGCTAGAATGTTGGTCAATTAAGAAACATGTTAAAAAAGGTGTCTCGACAAAACTAGAATGTCGAGATGGATGATTGCTTATAAGGTACGAGGTAGGGTAAGAAATGGTTGCTTATAAGTTGAGAGAGAGAGAGAGAGAGAGAGAGAGAGAGAGAGAGAGTTATGTCATTCCAGAAGGATTCGAAGTCGGATCCTTCCCACTCAAATACAACTCTTCGACATCCAAATGTAAGATCCACTCCGTTGAAGTTGATCTACATTATTTCAAGTAATTAAAAATAAAAATAATGTATTTTGAATCCTTTTTGCTCATCCATCAAGTTGGCGCAAAATGGACGGACGAGCTCTTACAGGTACCTCTGAAGGTTCTTGTATTTATCGGTCTCGGACGCCTGACCCACGGTTGGTCCTTGATAGCGTTGAAGACCTCGTTGATAGGGAGGCTAAGTGAGGTGAATTGCTCTATCGGCTTGAAGGTCTGGAATGAGAGAATTAGGAGCGCCTGTCTTTTGTACACTGGCTGCCCCTTGAGGTGAGGAGGAGTCAGTGTCCTCGATAGCATGCTGTTGGTCGTCGGCAGGTGGGGAGATTGTGCCTCCGGCGGCTATGTTAGCCTTGCCCTTTGATGGGACACCGTTGTGAGTGATGGTTTACTTTCTCGAGGCCATCAGCATTAGGAAGAGGCTATTTGTGGAAGTTTTTGAGTTGGATGGAAAGCAAATCTTGAGTATGAACTCAGACCTCAATGAAAGTACCAGTTTGTGGTGGACCAAAATCGATTTACCGTGAATCGAACCCATCATAAGCGATTTGTGGCGCTCCCCGAATGGTACTTATCTGAGCACACACGAAGAAAGACACCTTTCAAAGCACCAGTGTGACGCCGGCCAAAAACCTTCGAGCGTGAGAATCATTAGGTAGAATGAGAGGAATGACCGGTAGAAGAAAATTGCCGGTGTAGTGGATAGAAGGACCGCGTAGAGGACAATTGCGGATGTATTTGAGAATTTTTCATATTTTAAACATACACATGTATTACGTTCACGCATCGGCCTTCGCTTAGAAAATAGTAAAGAAAGACGAAGAAAATAGGAAAACTAAGCAACTTAAATTAATTAAGCACCAGTTGTCCATAACAAAGTCCATTTTATTCAGCTATCATCCTCCTTATTTAGACATACATGCATGAAGTCACACTTGCAACGCAAGATGTTTCTTCACATTTTTTTTTTTTTTTTGTTTGCGTTTGGAGGATGAGCTGCCATTGCTTACATATATATTGTTGACGCTGCATGCTCTCTCTCTCTCTCTCACATGGTTGGGTAAGATCCATACTGGCAATCTCACACAGACCTCCAGGATTCCTGTCATCTGCGAACCTTTTCATCCTAATGTATCCTTGCTCACCCCATGAAGTCCCCCACGTGTTCCTCACAATCCAATACGGGGTCGAGGCTTCTTGGCCGTAACCAACGACGGTGACGACATGATCGTTGTCGTTTCCACACGGTCCGGTGAAAATGCCCGACTGATAGAACTGCAGGATGTTTCTCGGAAAGCAATTCCGACGGTGACCGGCTGCCTTGTCACCGTGGCCATGAGTTCTTTCTCGGTTGCGGGGCGCACTCTCGCGTAACCTCTGATGGCTGTGTTTTCTGCGACCTTTTTCTCCTTCTCCCTGTCGCATTTGCCGTCTCTTGCTGTGTACGGATAGTCCTTTCGAAGCGCGAGGCCTTTGTTTCCGACGATGTAGCTGAAGGCCAGGCTTCTCGTCCCGCCGTTGCTCCTTGTCCCGCGGCCGCGGCCGCATCCTTTGCCTTCTTTGTTGCAGTCTAGAATTTGTTGTTCTGATAATTCGTGGAGTCCGTGATTCTTTATCTTGACGAGAGCTTTCGACTGTTGACACCACAGCCATTGCCCAACAAGAGCCTGCAATTTTCGAGCAGGTTCATGTCAAGTGTGTGCGTGTGTGTTTTAACAATTAGCAAATTAGATGATGCACAAATAAATTTTTTTTCCTTCTTCTTTCTCACTTACCGCAAGGGCCTTGATCCTTCACCGGAGTGACTGCACCTCTCTTCCTCCAGTCAACACTATAATCGTTTAATGGCTCCTCCAAGCTCTCATTCTTGTACGACCCGATCGGTGCCGACTCCTCAAACTCCATCAGCACCGTGTCTTTGCATCTGATGCGACTAGCCGCGAACTCTTCACCGGTGAGATCCGCGAACTGGTTTGCTCCAAGAGTGTAACTGTGCCCTCCGGCACTATTGAAATCTTCTATGTACTCCAGGTTCTTCTTGAATATCTCAAAGCGCCGCGCTTTCTCAACCTCGTCCTTGTACACTCGCCCGTGCTCCGCCATCCACGCCTCATGCTTCCTCGCCATTGCGAAATCAAGGATGTTGTAATCAGTGGTCGCATCGCATAACCCTGCAAGGAGCAAGAGGAGAAATAGAGCGTGATGACTGACACAAGCCATTCTCTTTGAATCTCCACTTTCTTTCTTCTTCTTCTTATCTAGTGCTCTTTGTCTGTGCTTTATATAGGCAGTTGTTGGTGTCCAATAATTGAACAGACAATGAGCCCGTGAAATGCATGGAAAATTTCCCGGATCCATACAGGCTGTTGGGGGCCCAATAATTTATATTGGCTGTTGCCACTTGCGCGGGGACCGGATAGTGTGGATTCAAAAGATCTAATTTTTTTTTTTATTATTATCTTTTACATGAACAAAATTGTCCTCGGTCAAGGGAGTTGGGTTCGATTCATGTGTGTAGGTCACATACATATATTATAATAAGAAGGATAATTCTGTATTTACACATAATATTAACTTCCTTATAATATTATAAGAGATTCAAAAATTATAGCTTTGTTTTTCTAAAATCTGATGTTTTATTTATGTGTTAATACATAATCGACTATTTTATAATATGCGCCAGTGACTCCCACGTGGGCCTGTTTGGTTAAGGGTGAAAGTGAGAAAGTGGTAGTAATTTCCTTTAGATTTGAGAATTGGTTAGTAAGTTTTCTGGTGTTTGGATATCGTTCGGAAGTGTGATTTAAAAAATGCTATATCTTTTCGGTGTTTGAACCTGTTTGGTTAAGGTGAAAGTGAGGAAGTGAAGAAGTGAGAAAGTGGTAATAGTTCCCTTTGGAACTTGAGAATTGGTTAGTAAGTTTTATAGTGTTTGGATGTTTTTGGGAAGTGTGGTTTGGAAAATGTTATGCCTTTTTTGGTGTTTGGATGGTAATGTGAAAGTGGAAGTGAAAAGTTGGCCACAAAGTTGACCGCAAAATAGTATTAAAATAAAAATTAATTCAGAAAAATAAAAAACAGACTGTAATTAAAATGCAAGTGAGATTTACATGATCAAAAAATTAATTGCTTATGTTATAACTTATTACAAATGAGATTTACACAACCATAAAATTAACTGTAATATTCTGAAAGTGAGTAAATAGTTATGTAAAAGAGAAAAAAGAAAAGTAAAAAGAATTTTTTTTTGATGTTTGAATAGATAAGAAAGTGAGCAATTATACTTCCTCATTTCTTCTTCCGTCTACTTCCTTCCAACCAAACACGCCATATGTTAACTGAAGCTAAGAGATCTAACTTATTTACTAATCAGCGGTCCCGCTGTCATTATTTAATAGGGACTTGCCACCGGTGCCATTTATTTGCTCCCCGCTGGCTGAGGGCCCACCCCCCACGGGCTTAGTGGACCAGTTTCACTCTTTTTTTTTTTTTTTTTTGATCATTTTTCAAGGATGGGGTGCAATAATCTTTGTTTACGATTGGTAGCTGGACATATCGCCCTTGCATGCATGACGTGTTCTTTTTCCTAATAATCGGGCCGGTGTCAAGACTTCTGGTGTTATTAAATTAATAGTGACCTGCCACTGGCGTCAATTCTTTTTGCTCCCACATTGGCTGAGGGCCCACCCCCCACGTGGATGAGGGCATGCAATAACTGAGAGGGCTTTCACGGAGCCTTTTGTGTACCAACAGAGCGCTGGGCCCCCAGGCTCAGGCCCTTTTAAGCGCGCATTGCGCAATAACTGATTTTAATTAATATCTTATCACATTCTAATTATCGAGGTTATCGGTTGAAAGATTTATCTCAATTATTATTCTCAAAATAATAATAATAATAATAATGAAATTATTATAAGTGGTTCACTTCTCCTAACTAAAACAATGTGAATTAAGGGTATGGTATATGAGTATATAAATTAATGAGTATTCTGTACCTAATACTTGTATAAATTAGTATATGTCACCTGGGGATTTCTAAGACCATGATTAACTTAATTAGGACCTAGTGTTATGCTAATAGTTTAATCCTGGAGATGGTGGAAAGGGTAGGTGTGTAACACTCTGATTTTTTTAAAAGTCTTGAGTTAATATTTTAACCTTTGATTAATAAAATTTATATAAGATTATCCGAGGTGATGATTAAATCAATCTTATGTAAAAATGAATTTTAGAAATTTTGCAGGAAATTTATGAAGTGGGATAAATTTGTGAGTTTGTATATATATATATGTATGTGTGATTTGTTATGTGAAAACTTTTACGGAATACGATCATCCTTGTACGAATACATGATACTTGTATATATATAACAATTTTACATATTATATTGTGTATGTTCATATATGTATTAAATTAGTGTATATGTGTACATTGACAAATACAAGAAAAATACAATTTAATACATTTAAAATATCATAATATTATATCGTTGAGGAATTAGTGGAATGAGGTAGGTATGCATGTAGGGGTGTGATCAATGACTAAGATTTAGGTTAGATCTTGTGTGTCCATGTGGCATGATGTGAGAGAGAGAGAGAGAGAGAGTTGTAAAATGGTAATACATATTAATATAGGGTGATTGTGCAAAAGGGAATAATTATTAACCCCCTCCTCTCTCATTTGCAACCCACGTTTCGTTCTCAGATTTGGAGAAGAAACCTCCCAACAAAATCTCTCTCTCTCTCTCTCGGCGGCGCTGGGCAATGCGCGCGGCGGGCGCCAGCGCAGGCGGCACGCGGCAGCAGCGAGGCGGCGGGTAAGGCGGAGCGGTGTGGCCACCTAAAAGAGAGGAGAAGCTCTAGGTGAGGGAGAATTTGCCTTGATTCATTTTTTCCCTCTTATTTCGAATTCGATTTCTTCATGAGCAGGATCAACTTGTGCTTAAGCTCTTTCAGTCAAATTGGTTTTTCTTTCAGATTCTTGAACTTATTGTGAGGGAATTTTCTTGACTAATCCCCTTGAAATTTATCATTAAGTTAATTGATGTGGTGATAGTTTTAGATCTCATGCTTTCTTTCTTGTTTTAAGATGATTTTGCGGAATTTGTTGTAGTTAGGATTTTAGACAAGGAATAAGATTTAAGTTGAGAAGTTAATTTAATCAAAAACCATTACATTGTTGTTCTCCCTTATGACTACAAAAAGAGTGTTGGAGTTAAGATAATGGGGGTGGTTGGCTAATTAATCATAGGGAAGATGAAGAAGATATGTAAATATGATTTTGTGATGTCCGTGAGGGGAAAAGTATTGTATAATTATGGTAATATGTTAACAATTTGTCTTGGGGAAGACTTTTGCCTTGATCTTTTCCTTTCATTTCGAATCCAAATTCTAAAAGGAAAAAAAAAAAAGAAAAGAAAAGAAAAGGAAATCTCATGTCAAAGTGAGGTTACTCTGAGACTGTCGAAAATTTTATAACTCGTGGTGAGAATGATTTTTGATTCAAATTATGTTGAATTAATTCTCCCGAAGAATTCTAGCAACGTAACCAAATTGTTGTTTCAATTGATTCCCATATGTAGCCCTTCACTATGTGCGTATACATTTTCAGAAATAGAAATTTTCACCTCTTATACGTATAGTTTAAATTTCGTGGCCATGGCTTCTAGTCAATCTAATCCCCTATGCTGATTAGTTATATACTTAACCCTTGAGTTTGAGCATTCAACCCTCGAAATCAACACTTTACTCTTTCTAATGAAATCTTGAGCGTGTTGGACCTAAGTCATAGGAATGGGAATTTTGAGTCTCGGGGATATATATATATATATATATATATATATATATTATATATATATATATATATATATATTATATATATCCATATTAGTTATTGTATTAATGAGTATGTACAACTTTACCGCAGGCTCAGGTGCACTTGGTTATTGATGAAGTGAACTATCCCCGTCTTCATCCTTCATACATGAGGTCATTCCTACTAGTTTTGTGAGAAATTCTTTCATTTGTCTTACGTAATAATGCGCGACGACAATAATGATGTCAGAAACCTAACTTGCAGTGGGTTTAACTATTTTGGTTAACTAGAATGGGTATTTAAGGTGGAACTTAATTAGGTCTAGTAAATTATCATATCATATTACTTTGTATCAAATTCTTGAGGTTCCGATATTAATTGATATTAATTTTCCTCAGTTAGAGTTCAAGTTCTTTTTGGTCCAACTGATAGAACCGAGATGTTATCTAATAACTTCTAGACGGGTCATGGGATTAAATTATAAACAAGAGTACCCACATGTTGACTATTTATAAGCAAACCATTATTGGGAAAATCCTTAATGATCGTCCAGTAGAACCTCTATTTAGGAAAGCTATAGAATGTATTGGATCTCCATCGGGTTATCACTTTTTTTTATTTTGAAATTGAGAATAAGGTACATCATATCGTACATAAAGAAATATATATAGCTTTATAAAGTAAGGGATACCTTTCACTACTTGGATTGTGAAGTGAGTGCCTATTGTAGTCAAGTTCACTCTTATACTAAACATGTGTAGAGATGTGTATTAGTGTAATACCCCGAATTATTAAACCCTGATTTAATAATATAAATCTTGTGTTATTAAGTTGATTGAGTGAGTAATAAATTTCAATTAAATTTTGGAATGTCAAGTGGTATGTATGAATATACCTACATCATAGTTTATTATGTAACTAGTATTTCAATGTGATGATATACTAGAATTATACTTGAAATACATGTATTTACCAAGAAAATACATCCATGGCAATTTTATATTTATATTTTTTAGTGGAGGGAGTAGGTATGCATGAGAGGAGAGATTAAGGGTCTAGATCTTCTTGATTTGGGGAGTGGACACTTGGATGATCGAGGTGGCAAATTTGTAATATTTTGGAGTAGGGACCTTAAAAGAGTCAAGAGAATTTTCATCTCTTCATCCTCATCCTAGAGAGGATTTTTTCATGGAGAAAGAAACCCTAGAAACCCTAATGAAACCCCATCTCTATATCATACTCCTTATTTCTCTCCTTAACTTTTCCTCTCTTCTCTTTCTCTTCCCCCCTCTCCTCTTGGATCTGGCAGGCGCACACGCACAGGCCCAGTAGCGGCGGCCGGCCAGGCGGCGGCTGGGTGGCGGCGGCGGCCGGCCAGGCCGCGGCTGGGTGACGGCGAAGGGTAGGATTCGGATGTTGGTGAGTGAGTTTCCCCCTTTCTCTCATTTCACAAATTTCATCTATCTTTTGAAATCCCTAAATGTAGATCTATTGAATTTAGTGGAATTTTTCCCTTGAGCTATTCATGCAATTATTCCTTAAAATTTCATGACTTTTAAAGTATGTAGTGGTCTAAATTTGATCTTGGGATTTATTGAGCTAATCCAATTGTAGGAAATTGTTGGGTAAGGAGGTTGCATGATAGGGTTTGTCATGTAGTGACAGAGTTCATAAATTTTCAGATTTGGTGTAAATCTCAAACCTAGAAATCTCAATCTCACATTTTACTTTGATGGTGATGAAGCTTTCATTGAGAGACATGTGAGACCAATTTTTGAACAATATTATTCTTTCTTAAATAGGATCAAATTCTTAAAAGAATCATTGGACTAATGCATGATGAACTTGCTAGGTGTTGCAAATTCTTATAGTAGAACTTCTCTTGTGATTATGTAACTCTCTTGTAATAATATGCAACCTAGCCTTTGGCAACAAACTAATAACCCTATGTGGGAGCATAGTGTTCAAAGAAGGGTTATGGTTTTGACTTGGTTTAATTTTATCAAGAAGCATACTCTCTTGTATTTTGTATATGATTATATCTTGTGGGATCGGAGGTTAGTATTGGTTATCTTTAAGTAGACGAGGTTAAGCCAAAAACTTGAGTGACATCATATTAAAAGTCCAAGTAACGATCAATGTATTATTAGAAGACAAGATTAATCCTAAGCGTGGAATTAGTATCATAAATTCGGGGATCGTTACAATTGAGGGAGATCAAGTTATAGATCTCTCCTAACCATTAGTGTAGATTGAGATTCTTGAAACTTTTTACACTTGTGATGGTTGAGCTTCTTGCCATTCTTACGTAATAACTATGAAATCAAACCAAATTTGATCTTGGTGATGTTATCGAGATAAAAAGAAAATTTTTAGGATATGATTTAGGCTATGAAGTTAGAGGTGACTTAAAGAGGGGTTAGTGATAAATCAAGTAGCGATCGAACCATGAATGTTCTTATAAAAAAATTTCTCGTGATGAAAGGTCTAAATACTTAAGTTCATGACTTACTTATGATCTAATTTAGATGAGGAAATAAAAGGAAAAGTTGAGAATTGTTTAGTTCAAAGCACTTTTGAAATAGTAATACAAAGCTGTTAAAGTCTGTCCAGATCTGAAACCTGAAACTTGGGGTTTCTATCGTAAGGATATTTAAAAGGAAATAGGTCATGTGATATACCGTTGGAAAGAAAATCGAGTCTACTTTCCAACCGCGCTTACGGTGTCCTAATCAAAGGTCTATGCTGGAAATTATCACTGAAATATGATAACTAGTCGAAAGTACCAAGTTGCAGAATTTTGGATGTCTAATAGATTTTCTGTTTATTAGGATTGTTCGTGCGAATTAAGCTGGGCATGTAATATATCGTTAGAAAGATCAGTAAGTCTAAATTTTAATGGAAGTCTCTGTGTTTCATTCTAATATCAAAAATAGGAGTTACGATAAAATCATCTTCGATTGTTAGGGAGGTCAGATCCGACGAAACATATTTAGGTGGGATCTATGGGAAGGTTATTGAATTTATATGTAGGCACGTTGTGCTGCGTATAGAACTAAACACTTTTCTTCAGTAACGCATGTTATGAACTCGGGCATATCCTACCTGTTTATTAAAGTATTGACCCCTTATAATAATGTCTCATAAACGGTGTTGCAAGTACACTCAGTTTGTGGACAATTATCCTCAGACTCAAATTTGCCTTAACTTTACTAGAGATGGGGAATTATTGTGTTATGGACTCCAAAAGACATATTTCACCCTAACACAAAATTCCTTCCGTGGCCCAGTAAACTGGACTATGAATAGAGTATTTATTGGCATATAGTCAGTGAAAATTTTTGGAACGCCAAAAGTTACTGGTAAGGATGATAGTCTGATCAATTGTAATTAACTGATAAATGGACAAGTTAACGGCCAGTACTAAATTATATTGGCAGTAGAGTAATAGATGAGTGAACATGAATACTAATTGAAAGGAAAGATTTTCTTACTGTAATATCAAAAATGGGAAATCAGAATGATGTGATTGGTAGTATGAAGATCAGTAGTTAGGCAGGAATCCAAACAGTTTCAACTCAATTCATGAGTAAATGAGAATAGCTATTGTAGATATATATAATCTTGGTTGTGACCATAGTATATTCTTGGTATCGAAGGAATTTAAGTAATAACGGATTGTTAGGCCTCATTAAAGGGTAGGTTAAATCAAGACAGTGGTATTTCAATTTACAAGCATGTATGAGTCCTCTTTCTTTTACTTGAGTTCAATGTCTTGCAACATGCCGTGGGTTTTAAACAGTAATTGTGACATTTTTAATTATTCTAGTTAAGGGGGATGAACCGATTATCTGAGATGATGACCAAATTAAGTGAGCGTAATAATGGATGTTTAGAAATCTCGTAAAAGAAGATTTGAAAGTGAGAAATATGGGTATTTGACATACATACATATGTTCCTACTGATGGTTGTTATGTATATACAAAACCTTGTGAACATGGTCGTTCTTCTATTAAAAATCTATTTAGAGCATCACATAGAAAGTACCCATATTATATATCTACACACATACACAATGTTGTAAGGAAAAAAGGGATAGCTTCACCACCTTATGGTCGAAAGAGGGTTTATTGCGGTTAATTAGTACTTACACTAAACATGGATAGTCTTGCGAGTATTAGACACTGAAACAATATTTAGTTCGTGTTCACCATGAAAGGGATAGTAAGGCAGGCTTAGAACTGAACACAATCTTGTGTAATAAGTGTTGCATTTAATATAGGATTTTAGAATATGGTGTACAAGGGCATTGACATGTACATTACTGAATAGAACTCATTATGATTGATATGAATATGATGAGTGTAGATCACTTGATTGATATACATAATATATATGGGTGACATGTTCTGATTAAGCAAATTGTGTGAATATTCCTATAAGACTACAATCTAATAGATAAACATTAATTAACAATATGATTGCTTTTATATAAGAAATGGTGTGCATGATGTATGAATCTTATGGAATTGGATGCGCTGATATGGTGCTATTATATATGTACACATTGTGTTACGGAGGAAGGGACCTGTATTGTACGGGCGGAGTGCGAAGACGGTGCTATTATATACATATATTGGGAGGAAGGGACCCGTATGGCACGGACGGAGTGCGAAGACGGTGCTATATATCATATTGGGAGGAAGGGACCCGTATGGCACGGGCGGCGGAGTGCGAAGACGGTGCTATGATATACATATAATTGCATCCTTACAAATGATTAAGAATGAATGGTTATGTATGATACATGTGTGTGTGTGTGTGACACTAGGGGTATGCTGGGGGTGTTATCATATATATAATAGTGAAAACATCAGAACACAATTTTAGCTGATTGAAATGAAATACTGTAAATTGTGTGAAAGTGTACATGTTAAATCCATGCATTACTTGAAGTGTGATGCGATATTGTATTATGAGAAGTATGATATTATTATATGTTATATAAGTATGGCTTGTGATGTATGTGTTATCTGGATGCATAAATTAGGTTTATGGCATAACTATAGTTGTTGGTATATCTAAGCGTGGAATACAAGGCACGTGAGTAATACACACTATGTACACATAAGACGAGAAAGTTGGTTTATGTAACTCATACACCTTATCACACGGAAAGATGAAAATTGAAGAAAGAAATTGGGGAGTACGATCATAAGAGTATGATCGTCCTCAGAAATTTTAGAGACTGGGGTCTTGATTATTAAACTATGGGATACCTCTGATTCTTTGTCTTCTTACTGTTTCAGATTTTTCTTATTGCGCGAATATTCATACTCTCATTGAGATATTATCATTTCTTGATTTATCCTTACCTTACTCACAGAGCTGTCGAGCTCACCCTCCCACAGACTGGTATATTGCAGGTTGCTTAGAGGCAGAGGTCAGGGTTATGTTACGCAGTGTTCGTTCTGGATCAATCCAAACTTTGTACTTTGGAACATTTGTGCTTGTTGATGATACTTGTGGACACATGAGATAGATGAATAATCTTGTATATATATATATATATATATATATATATATATATATATATATATATATATATATATTTAGAGATCCGTTATAGTAGTTTCATTTCAAGTTGATATGTGAGATATCTTTATTGGGTTATGACAACAAGAAGTGTATTATCAATATGATGATCATGAAGTCTAAATTTATCATTTTTGAAATTCTATGGATACCGAGAGGGAAACTCTAGAGCTTATGTTGTTATGTTTCTCCATAAGTAGGCGATGTCAAGCCGAAATATTACTATGACTATGTGGGTGATTTCTGAGTGGATTATGTATATGGATTTGAAAAGCCATGTAGGCTGATATTGAGATATATTGTATTTGGGACAAGTGACAAAATACAGAGGAGGTGCTGTCAAAATTTTTAAGGATTTGGGGATGATTATGATAATCTGTCTGTTTAAAAGAATGTTTATGTAAATTGAAGATATTAGAAAACTGGGACCGTTACAATTAGGCTCTGGTTCAATAGTGGATTCATAGTCATAATGAGGGGTATGTTAAGCCAAGCTAAAGACTAAACACATCCTTCTAATAAGTAATACTATAATTATGAAGCTTATACTGTTCATGGATCATAACTGCTCATTAGTCTTTCGAAGGAATTTCAATTTAGAGGTGGTCGTAGACAAAATTGATTAAATAACATGAGCTCTCAAACAAGTTCGCTAATGAAATTTAAAGGTGTGATGTTGGAAACCAAATCACCAATATAGGAAAATGAAAAGTCGTGAAAAGTTGGTTTCTATTGATATAACTAGTGATATATAAAGTAATATTGTAGGAAGCATACTTCGCTCCTAACCGAGAACAGTGATACCATCATGTTTAATCAATGATTAAAGAGAAATTTTGTCAAGAGTCTTGAGATATTGATAACCCGAACCAAAACATTGGCAAAATATTATGGGGATACAAATCCGATATAATAATTAGCGTGTGGGTATAAAGTCCTATAAGCATTCCCTCGAGAACTGCCTAAACAATTCGTGAACTGGATGATTAATAAATTATAAATATTACTAATGGGTACAGTTGTTAATGCATGCTTACATATATGATTGAGTATGGTTGTTAATTATGTTGTTGGTTATGATCCGGGCAAAGTAACAGTGTGTGTATGGTGCATGTTTGAGAATTTAAGTAAAATATCGGGTAAGTTGAACTTGTTGCTATAAATAAACTCGAAAATATGTGAAAATGATGGTTTGTAAATTTGATCTGATGTTTCATGTTTAAATGACTTATAAATTGATAGAGCTTATTGTTGGATATGGTGATTGGTATGCATGTGTATTTATATACTTTAGTATTTGGCATGCGTGTTGCTTGTGCAAGAAAGTAGGATACTGATAATGTGAATGAAAACTCGATCTATATAAATAAGGTGATAGATCACTAATGTTAACTTGTAAGCTATATACATATTATTTACATTTATAGTGAATCATAAGCTTTTCTTCAGAAATAGAATTGATGAATTGAGAATCAACTATAATAATTGGTTGATACTTCGTATTGTGATGAATTGATTGTTATCTAGGTATGTGTGTATATATATGTGTGTGTGTGTGATACACACACACACACACACACACACACACACACACACACACACACACAAGTCTGTGCATTCATTATCGGCGGAAGAAGGGCCGCGCGGGAGCCAGTAGGAGGGGGAAGACAGTGTTACCATTATCATATATATATGTATTGGAGGAAGAGGCCGGACGGGGCCGGTAGGAGGGAAGACGGTGTTATTGTGTTATGACATATTTATATATATATGCTTAAATATTGGAGGAAGGGGCCGGACGGGAGCCGGTAGGAGGGGAAGACGGGGTGATTATTATACATTTATACAATGGAGGAAGGGGCCGAGCGGGAGCCGGTAGGAGGGGGAAGACAGAGAATCTCACACTACACTTGTAATTTGTATATGCATATGAATCATGTATTGTATGTACCCATTTAATATTTTATGAGAAAATAGAAGGGTGATATGAGTGTATTATTGAATTATTTGATCAGATAAATAACATTCGTAGAAGTACGATATAATATTATATTACCCGGATAGATTACTATATATGAAATTGAAAGTATGTTTGATGTGTTTCGTTTATGTTATATGAGAGACGGGGATGTAACTTATTGCGGGCACATAAAATGAATTCATGCATAAATAAAAAAATAATTGCGTGAGTATGCTATTGAAACTTATAAACCATGAAATCTGCGGCAGATAACTAAATAAAGTCGAGGAGATCAATTACTAGAAAAGTTAGATCTTTACACAGAATTTATAGATAATGGTGTCAATTGTTCATTATGATATATTTCTTTTCCCTCGTTCCTTTTGTCCGTCCACACTTGTCGTACTTGTTGAAGAAAACCTGCTCATTATTTGTGATTCTTTCCCTTGATACTCTTCTGACTCTCTCTCACTGAGTTGTTGAGCTCACCCTCTTTCAGTTCATGTTTTTCAGGTCACCGCGAGACTGAGGCCCAGCATACCTTGGGCACTTGCTAAGAATTCTTTAAGAATAAAAGTAATGTATAATATTCATTATAGATATTTCTTATTGTATTATCATAACCTTATTAGGTGTGTATTATAATCAAGTACTATATTGTTGGATGGATTGGTGTAGAGAGGAATTTACTTGTGATATTCATGATGAGTCAAATAATATGATTGTACTGCCTTATTTTATGGATGCCGAGAGGGGTACTCTCGAGCATATGTCATTGTATTTTCATGTGGTGGGTGTTGTCAAGCTGACATCTTATTATGTCTGTGTGGTTGAACTTGAGTTTGATTTATGTATCTAAATTGAGATAAGCCGTGTAGGCTGATATGGATATACTATGTATTTGGATGAGTGACTAAATGCAAGGAGATGCTGTCGAAATTTTTAAGAAATTATAGATGATTATGATAATCTTTTGATTAATAGGGTTGCTTAAGTTAATTGAGGTTATTATTATCTGGGACCGTTACAAGGTGTGCATGTAAGGTGAGATTTAGGGCTTAGATCTTGTTGATTGAAGCACGGACATGTGACATCTAGAGGATAGGCTGCAATAATCACGCGCATGAGGGCATGCAATAATTGAGAGGGCGTTCAAGGAGCCCTTTTGTGTACAAACAAAGCGCTGGGCTCTCAGGCTTAGACTCGGACTCTTGTAAGCGCGTGTTGTTTGGATTTATGAAAGTGGGCAGAAAATGAGAAGTGAGAAGTGTGTGTGTGTGTGTGTGTGTGTGTGAGAGAGAGAGAGAGAGAGAGAGAGAGAGAATGTGTGAGGAATGTGAAAGTGTAGTATGAAATTGAGATTTATGAAAATAAGTTTTCAATGTTTGGCTAATACTGTGAAAGTGGAAGTGAAAAAATTCACTACGAAATAATATTAAATTAAACATTATCTCTGAAGTGACATTTTTAAACTGTAGTTGGACTGCAAGTGAGATTTACATGACTCAAAATTTAATGCATTAAATTACAACTTATTACAAGTGACATTTACATGATCATAAAATTAACTGTAGCACACTGGAAGTGAGAAAATAGTAGCGTAAAAAAGAGGTGTAAAAGAGAAAAAGAAAAAAAAAGGATTTTCCCACTTCCCATTTCCTGTTCAAAAAAACAAAATAAAGTGAGAAATGAGTCTTTTCACTTCTCATTTTTGTCCCACTTCCATTACTCCAAACACGTCCTTAAGTTGAAAGCCCTGGATTGCTTTGAGAGGAATACGTACCAAGGAACAACCAAAGATCAGGGGACAAAAGTAAGTATCTGTGTGAGTCACATATGCATATTATAAGAGGATCAATCTCCATGTTGACACGTAAATAAAATGTTAAGTTTCTGGCTACAAAGTTTTAAAGTCATTGAACTTCTTACAATATTATAAGAGAGCCAATCTCACGTGTCATTGCTAGATTGATCCTGTTATAATATTGTGTGTGTTACTCCCACACATAAACCTAATTGGGTGAGTGATACTCTTAACGAAATGGTGACACGTGGGTGAGCGGGGATTCAGTTCATATGTGTGAGTCATATATACATATTATAACAGGGTCAATCTCGTGTTGACACGCAGATAAAATGTAAGGTTTCTGTTTACAAAATTTAAATTATTGGAACTCTTATAATATATTATAAGATGGTCAATCTCACATGTCAACACGAGATGACTTTCTTATAATATGTGTGTGTCGCTCAAGCACATGAACAGAACTGGGTGAGCAGTACTCTTAATGAAATGGTGACATATAGGTGAGCGGGAATTCGTTCATATGTGCGAGCCACACATATATTATAAGAAAGTCAATTCCGCGTTGACACATATATAAAGATGTCAAGTTTCAGAGTTAAAAAAAAGCTTAAAATTATTGAACATAAGACACATGAGATTAACCCTCTTATATATGTGTGTGCGGCTCACATATATGAACCAAACTGAATGAGCGATGCCCTTAACGAATCAAAGGCCACCACTCAACCATTCACGCGGGGACTTCTAATTATAATAGTTGAAGTATCATAAAGAAATATATCACGTGAGCCCAATGAGCCCAAATTCATTTATTTTAGTGTTCAACGAGCCAAACAAACCACCAAACCCCGCGCCCCCCGCCCCCCACCACCCACACCCCCCCCCCCCCCCCCCCCCCCCCCCACCTCCCCCCCACCCCCAACCCACACACACACACACAACAAACACGCAAACCCTTCCTCCGAAAAAAGATAAAAAAAAAAAGAATCCAGGCCCACTTTAGTTAAATCCCGATTCAGATTGGGCCTTCTGTTTGGGCTCATGACCCATTAGCAAGCATACCCAACCAAAAAACTTAAAATAAGAGCCATCGGAAATGGAACCGCGGCCCGAGGCGAGGTGACAACGGCGCCGTCGCCGGAGGATTCGGTGAGGATCGTGGCGGTGGTGGGGGAAGGGAGCGTGAGCCCATCAAGATCGCTCCATGCCATGGGAGCAAGTCATGCTCCACGCTGTAAGTTTCTGCTCGATTCCAAACCCTAAAATTGTAATTAAATTAATTATTAATGTGACAATGTGAGAAACGAGTACTTGACCCCAAATTATACTGTTTGCTTACTGATTTATGCACATAATTTACAACAATCTTCCCTCTAAGTACAGCATCTTTAAATTAGTTGATCAAATAATACACTATTGTTCAATTCCATACGGAGAACAACAAAAGATCAAATTTTCTCCAAGAAGTATACAAGCAGATATTTAGAATTTAAGTCTTTGGAATGGACTTAAATATTAGTTTTTTAAGGTTAAACTGGGGCCTTAGCCCCAAGGATATATTATTAAAATGGTAAAGAATGTGAAGTTGCGGGGTGGGGGTGTTAATCTCACATCATGGTGGTCCACTCAACCTTGATAATATTGGATTCCTAAAAAGATTAACTGATATGATGTTATGCCCATATAATGTGACAATTGTGTATAGTTTTTAATAGTCACCTGGGGTATGAAAGAACCATGATGGGTGGTTTTATCGTGGGTGATTATTTGCAATTAAGAGAGCCACTTCTCTCCTCCCGTGAAAGACACAGACTGTTTCCTTATTCTGAGGAATATCCATCACTAACAGAAAATTGAGGTTTTGTGGTGAAAGAGGGAGATAGAGAGAGGAGGATCAATTGCACTAGGGTTTGCAGGTTCAAAGCAAAAGGAAAGATCAAGGTTTTCTTCTTCCATTAATCACAAGGATTCTCATCTTCCATTCAACCTTCAATGGCTTCAGGTATAGTGCATATATAGATGTTTTATTATTATGCATTCAATTGCTTGAGATGTATATGGTTCTTTGATCCATGGTTTAATTTAATCCGCATTATAGTTGTGTTATTTCCAACATTGGTATCAGAGCCATGCTTAAAGAATCAATACATCTTGGATTTAGGAATTATGAAAAGTTAGGGTTTTGATTTACAATTCATAAAAATTGAATTTTTGATCTTTTAATTGTAGAATTTGTAGAGGATTTAATAGCCCTAATTCATGTTCATATTCCTCTAATTATGCAATTAAATTGGGATCAAAATCAAAGAATTGAAACCCTAATTTTTGATAATTTTGGGATTAAAATCGACTAAGCAGAAAACTGCCTTGATAACTGCTTCGTCGTCTATTAGTCGACTAATCCCAATGTATAGTCGACTAATCTCCTTTCCAGAAAGTTTGCACGTCGCTGTTTGCTGCAGGAGTCGACTTTGATTTTTAGTTGAATTTATGACTAGTCGACTAATTAAGGTATAGTCGACTAATCATATTTTCAAGTCGACTAATTCGGTGACCCGAGAATTGAGAACTTTCTGTTGGATTCAGGAGTCGACTAATTAATTATAAGTCGACTGATAAATTTAGTAGTCGACTTATAATATGGGTATAGTCGACTAATTCTTTTTGCCCTAGTCGACTAGACCAAATGTGTAGTCGACTTGACTTGACCCAAGTCGACTAATCTTTTCTTGTAGTCGACTAATGTTTGTGAATAATCAATCATTAAAGTATGTTACACATTTAAGTTATTGTGCTAATATTGATTGATGCTTGGTCAAAGTAATGTATTGAAGTATTAAGGATTACTCAAATAAAAGGATTAGAGAATATTATGGTTTAGTTTTGTATTCATAAGGCTTATTGATTTAGTAGTTGCCAAAGTGACCTATGTTAGTAAACCTTATGAATATACAACTACATAAAAGACTTGTCAATGAGGAAGATATAAAGACAATAATATTCTCGATGGCGGTTTTAGTTAGGAGATTGGGACTGGCCCAAAGGAAAGTCTCTTTCAAATAATTATGAACCGGGGTAGGATAGTATAATTTATGTAACTTAGTGGTATGGAATTGGATACCCAAAGGTAACATGACTTACTAACTAAGTGATATAAATTATATTAGACCTACATAGGTGATAAAAGTTCTCACCTAAAGAGTGAACACTAGATATGCTTAGGTTTCGCCCAAAGGAGAAATCAAAGTGATATCAATAGTTCATCTTAATTAAATTTAAAACTTGTATTGATTAGTGGCCTAATGTGAGCAATGTCCTATTATGTTTCAGTGAACGTCCCTACTTCCCTTCACACTCATGCCACTAGCATTCCGGCCTTGGATGGTACCAATTTTTCAGAGTGGTTTGAACATGTACAGTTTACACTGGGTGTTTGGACCTAGACATGGCTCTAACAGTTGATAAACCTGATGAAGTAACTGCTGAGAGTACAGCAGAACAGGTCAGCCATGCCAAAGCTTGGGAAGGTCTAATAGGCTCAGTCTTATGTTCATAAAGATGACCATAGCTATAACATCAAGACTTCACTCCCTCCTACAACTAATGCATCTGAACTATTAAGTGCGGTTAAAGACCGATTTAAGTCTGCAGATAAGTCATTAGCTGGCACCCTAATAGCTGAACTTACCACCATGAAATATGATGGTAATAGAGGAGTTCAGCAACACATTCTAACATGACTGATAAGGCTGCTAAGCTAGGATCACTGGGAATGAAGTGGATGAGTCCTTCTTGGTACAGTTCATCCTCAACTCGCTTCCTTCTCAGTTTGGGCCATTCAAGATCCACTACAATACTCATAGGATAAGTGGAACTTGAATGAGCTAACTGGTATGTGTGTACAAGAGGAGGTGAGACTGAGGCAAGAAGGACAGCACTCAGTGTTGGCAAGTAACTTCAGGAGGTATCCATAAGAAAAGTAAATATGGAAGAGGTAGAGATTTCCATCAAAGAAAGGAAATGACCATGGGGAAAGTAGCCAGTTCATAGAAAGCTTTCACTGTCAAATGCTACTTCTGTGGCAGAAAAGGACATGTGAAGAAGGACTGCAACAAGAGGAAAGCTTGGTTCGAAAAGAAGGTATAAATCTTTCTTTTGTATGTTTTGAATCAAATCTTACTGAAGTTCCTTCTAATACTTGGTGGATTGACTTTGGAGCCACACTCACATAACTAATTCAATGCAGGGATTCCTTACAACCCGGAAACCGAAGGAAAGTGAGAGATTCGTCTTTATGGGGAACTGTCTCAAAGTGGAGGTCGAATATGTGGTGTTTTCGACTACTCTTGGAGACGGGTCATCAGATGGATCTTGAGGATACTTTTATGTACCTTCGATTTCAAGAAACTTAATGTCATTATCCAAATTAGATGTTTTTTAGATATTCTGTTTTGTTTAGTTGTGAAAACTCTCTTTAATGTATAATTCAATTCCGGTTGGACATGGAATTTTATGTGATGGTTTATATAAAATTCATTGAATGATGAGTTTGCACAATCTTTATTATCTCTGCATTCGATGTTGGTATAAAACGTGGCTTAATAAATGAAAAATCCTCAATCTTGTGGCATAGACGACTGGGGCATATCTCCAGGGATAGAATTATAAGATTAGTGAAGACTGGGATTTGGATAACCTAGACTTCACTGATTTTGATGTGTGTGTGGATTGCATAAAAGGAAAGCAAACCAAACACACTAAGAAAAGTGCCACAAGAAGTAAAGAACTCCTGGAATTAATTCATACAGATATTTGCGGACCACTCTCCATTCCATGTTTTACTGGAGAGAGATATTTCATTACTTTATAGATGATCTGTCACGTTATGGTTATGTGTATCTGTAATACCCCGTTCCCGGAATACGTACTTAGTTGCGTGTTCAGTTTTTCGATCGTATTTTTCGGTTTACTTCCTGTATTTGACCGATTTCAGTTTTAAAAGTCATTTTCCAATATTATATATTTTCTACGATTTTCTGGAATTTTCCTGAATTTAATTAAATATTTTCAAAACCGGTGTCGACCAGTGCCGCTGATCGATTCTCGGATTTTTAATTCACAAACAGTTAGGAATTTCTAGAAGGTCCTTTAGACTTTATTTCTTAGAATCATATTTTCTATCTAAATACTTTTTCTGAGAATTTTATGAATTTATGAAAGTTCCAACGGAGTCGGTAGATAACTGATTCCGGGATTTTTAGTTTAAAACTATAAATTATTTCTTCAAACGAATTTCACCATGAGTCTTGAAATGTTATTCTTGATTTTTAATAAAATTTTCGGGTCGTTCCGAGATACTTGAATTTCGGACGATTCCGGTATTTTCCAAAATTCCATTTTCCAATTTTCCAATAATTCCAATTTTCCACATAATCCCACTCACTTTCACTAATCCTTTTTTAAATTCCACTCATTCTCTCTCTCCCCATGGGCGGCCAAGTGGCCAAGTGAGGGACACCTCTCCCTCCCCATATTTGCACAAAACCCCCTCTCAATTACACTATTTGCAACTCCTTTACAAATCTAACACCTATATAAACAATCTCTTTACATTTCTTTCCTTTTTCTTCATTTCACCTAAGTGTTAGCCCTCACCAAGAGATCTCTCCTCCTTCTCAACCTCAACCCTAGCTCCAAGAATCACCTCAGGACTTCATCTCCACCTCAAGCAACCACCTTGGACCTTGGATCATAGCCTTCTTCGCCACCGAAGATCACCTTGGCACCATTCGTCGTCAACGACTCTTTCGACCGCATAAAAACGCCGATTGATCACTCCTAGTGAGTACTCTTACTCACCAAGACTAGATTAACCCCTGGTATACTTGTATCTACACCTCTTGTACACATATGTTATCAAAAATCATGATTTGGACCATCAAACACAACTTCCAGAAAATCTGTTCTGTTCTCTGTTTTCCCACGATTAGTCGACTTAACCTAGGAGCTAGTCGACTAGAACTAAACCCTTAGTTGAAACTTAACTTTTTCTAAAACACAGTTTTAGTCGACTTACCCTGATCATTAGTCGACTAACCCTTTCTGGAAATGAACCTCAACTCTCTGGAAATCACTGTTAGTCGACTACACATTCCTCCCTAGTCGACTAACCTTACTTGAACCAGAAACCCAACTCTCGGCCCTAGTCGACTTATCCTATTTATTAGTCGACCATAAACTACTAGTCGACTAACCCTTCTCACCTTGTCGACTCCTGAAACAAACTTAACTCTCTGTATCCCAGTTCTAGTCGAGTTAGCTTGACTGTTAGTCGACTTGCGTGCCTGTTAGTCGACTACCCTTTTTACCTAGTCGACTAACTTTCCCTGAAACAGAATTCCAACTCTCTGTAACCCAGTTTTGGTCGACTAATCCAGACTGTTAGTCGACTAGAGACCACTGTTAGTCGACTAACCTTTCCACCTAGTCGACTAATTCTGACTTGTTCGGTACGGAAAAGAGATTTTGCCGTAAAATTTCCTTGAATCAGTTGAAAGATTACAACAAAACAATATTCCGACTACAAGGAGGGAGGATGCTTGGATCTTCCCTTTGTTTAAATCTGGGTTCTTCGTGTGGCGATGGAGAGTGAATCTTGTTCTCCGTTGACCAGATGACCGTCCTGGACCGTCGGGGTCTTCTCTTCGGTCGGTAGGGGAGTAACTCAGCTCCGGCTACCAAACTCTCAAAGAGGAGGTAGGCGAAGATAGGAGTACTCAGTAAGCCTGTTGAAGAATCTCTTCTCTCTCGGTCGTCGACGTCGGGCTTCTCTCTCTTGATGCCTTGATCTTATGACCCTCTGGATTCAAAAATGCCGACCTTATGATCACTCGACCTTCTTCTCCCACTGAATCCAAATCTTCGACCCATCGTTCATAGCTAACAGGGCTATTTATAGGGGTCTTAGGGGGTGATCGTGCCCCCTAAAAATGCGCCTGAATGAGGGCCGTTAACCCGCGATACGCGCGGTAACTGACTCCCCACGATCTGGGCGGTTGCAACTGAGACGCGGATTTCAGACTAAACGCGCCTTGATGCTGAGACGCGGGCTTCAGGCCGGTCAGAGCCAACGTGCCTTGATATTGAGACGCGGCTTCAGGCCGACGCGCTTTGATGTTTAAGACGCGGGCTTCAGGCCGACGCGTCTTGAAGTTGAGACGCGGGCTTCAGGCCGACGCGTCTTGAAGTTGAGACGCGGGCTTCAGGCCGACGCGTCTTGAAGTTGAGACGCGGGCTTCAGGCCGACGCGTCTTGAAGTTGAGACGCGGGCTTCAGGCCGACGCGTCTTGAAGTTGAGACGCGGCTTCAATCCTTTGCGTCTTGAGACTGCTTCTTTGGTGGCTTGCCTGTTAGTCATTTTTAGACAGCCTACAGAACCCCCTCCAAAGTTTCCGATATTCCGCAGTTGAATGGGACGGATTTCGGAATACTTTGGATCTTAGCCGTGTTCGCGTTTATGACTGGAACTGTTGATGCTTCGGGCTTGATCTTATCTGGAATTGGTCTTCGTGAGTGTACTGTTGAACTCTTTGAAGCCGTCAGAGTTGATCGTGTTGAGTGTAGATAGATACACGTCTAGACCTCCCCGATTGCTTTTAGTCTGTCACGGGTGCGCTTTTGGCTGGGAGTGGTTGGTTGTCTGTTGGCGCCAGTGTACTGTTGACTGTCTTGCAGACGCATGAGACTGGACGCAGGCTCCTTTTTGAAAGCAGACGCAGGAGACTGGACGCAGGCTCCTTTTTAGAAAGCAGACGCAAGAGACTGGACGCAGGCTTCTTTTTGAAAAGTAGAAGCCACTTTGAAGACGCAGCGTCTATAGGGTAGACGCGATGTTGGTCAGACGCGAACTCCTTAGAGGGGACGCGACCTTCAGAAAGCATTCTTGGAGATGCTGACGGGGCATGTCGGTGCGTTTTTTGGGCGCGAACTTTACGCTGTCATGATGACGCCGCCAGCTGGCCTGTGGGAAACGGCGAAATTTCGCCTTTTGGCGCGCGGATCTCGCGGTTCATTAAATGAACTGCTCCACGTGTCGGCTTCTGATTCGCGGCGGGGTTGCGACGCATGATCTTCGTCACCGGCAGTGATTTTGTTACACGCGTCAAGCGACGGTTCGCTGCAGCGTCCCTTGGGTCACGCGCCGCGTATCTCTGTGCATCCTCGTGCCTATAAAAGGCAACTGTTTGGAGAACTTCCTCTTCTTCTCGCGCTTGCTAAGAACATATTCTCCTCCCTGTTCCTCTATTTAACTCGGATCAAATTTGCCATGGCACCAAAGATTAAGCCGACCGCTTCTTCC
>JAVJIF010016637.1:0-27500 GCA_038442645.1 Agave tequilana
AGTAGAAAGATGATGATAGTGTTCGGTAGCTCTTTCTAAACAGTGGATTTTTGTCTTTGTGAAAGGACCTCACATACTTTGTTCTACAATAACCCTTGTGGCATTCATCTACTCTCTCAAAAGTCGATGTCCTGAGTCTGAAATCTCCATTTGGTTTCAGTCTGAATAATCAGTTTTTGCAATTTCAGTATAGAGCACTCGGGGATCCACTTCTGAAGGATGGGATTAAACTGAAAGGATTTCTAACATATGCATCTCATCAGGACAGGTTATCTACGATTCTTTGGCTTTGCTTTGGATGTGCTGTACCATAGACAATATCTGGAATACTTTACACTTTGTTCCAACCCAGCTTGGCTGGTATGTAAATGGTCCTCTTTCGGTCGTGTGTATTAGTTTTTCTTCATTTCCTCGTTTCATGATTATATTTGATTTTAATTGAAATGGATAAATCAAGTTCTGTTTTCATACATATCAACACTTACAAGGTACAATGCAAATGTAGCTTCTTTTTGGTTTTGTGCAAGTTACGACTTGAATTGTCATTTTGAAGCATACAAACTTTCATCACTCCTCGGTTCACCATTCAAGTGAAACTCATCCTTGGCACCGACCATGGATGAACAGGGACCCAATATAGAGATGATACTTGACAGGTACTGGATTTACTTCTTCACATTGCACGCAGTTTGTGCCCATTGGTGGTAGTTTCTGATCCCAGTTCGCCACAATGAGTGAGAGACACTGGCAATGTTGTTTGCTTATTTGTGCAGGAAAAGAACAATCGTAACAGAGCCAGGAAAGAAATCACAAATCTCAGGAGTTGAAGGAACACAATCACATCAGGTATGCCTTATTAATAGGAAAATTAGGGCAAAGGTGAGTCTGTATAACTCATGTACTATATTTGAATATACATCACACAAGTAACAACACAATTGTTAGATATTTATACAAATAAAGGTAATGAGCTCATGCAAATAGACATCCAAACCAACACGGTTAAACACCATAATTCTTATGCCTATGACATTTAACATATAAAATATAGTAATAACCCATTTGTTAGTGTTCATTAACCCTTCTAGTACACATCTCTAAATGGTATAATATTTTCATATAATTATGCTGACCTTTAGCTCATGGAATACAAATTTACAATGAGTATCGTATCACCTTGTCGTGGTTTTTTTTTTTTTGTTGATTTTTTTTTATATTGCACCAAATATCACTGTCATTCACAAAATTTATGTATTATATGTCCACAGAGAACTTATGGTTAATTTATATATTTATACATTTTATAAGGGGAAAAAAATACATTTTCAAATCTACTTCTTTGCAAAAGTCTTTACTATTACGAGTATGTGGATTGTTTTCATCTCTATTTCCAACTTTCTGTCATATTAGATATGAAATCATGTGTTCATTTGTATCAAAGTTTTAGTCTACTTGGATTGTATTTTCTTCAATACTACTTGTAATCGGATTAGAATATTTAGTTTCTACTTACAACCAACACCGTGTACTATAACACACAATATCGCAATTCAATCTAAAATATGCAATTTCATCTAAAATCAACCAGAGCCCCTTAGTTCATCTCACTTACATTTTGAAGCATAATCTTAAAGAAGAAAAAAGTCGGGATCAAGTGTCAGCACGATGAATTTCGCCATAGAGGGTGTGCATTTTAAATCCATATTTTTAATTGGAAACTAAAGGTATACCCCAAAAAACAATATCCTGGGTTTGTCTGAATGATTTAGAAAGAGTGAGAGGGAAACTAAAATCTCTCAAGTGTTTATTGCTTTGTTAGTTAGAGAGGGAAAGGGGTACAGGATAGACGAGAAAAATTGGGAGTTGATAGAATTTATATGGAATCCATGGAAAATGTATGGTATTTATTTAAAATGGATAGCTAAAAGTCTCTCTAGTGTTCTTTCTTTTGAGCAGAAGTCTATAGCCGTCCTTCGTCTGCCTGTGTTCAAGATCTATTGATTTGTTCATTCGAGAGAGTGAGAAAGTAAAAGTCTTTAATTCAATCACATGTCTTTCTTTCTTTTTTGAACAAAAGGCTGTAGAAAACTGAGCTTGTTTGTACGACCCGTATTATCTTTTTTCTAGTGCATGTACGTATTCTGGAAAATTCATTGTGTACGCTCGTTCTGGAGTTAGGCAGAGATTTGTTGTCCAGAAATATGTAACCATATATACAAAATGCCTCTTACAACTAAAAAGCTATCTTACCTCTTCGCTTGGCAAAGGCCTTGATTGGAGTATCAACATCCAAATCAGTGGCCATTGAGGTCAGCTGTATCCCTGCTTACGCCGCCCTCACCTTGGCGACCGCTTCCTCACGAGTGCAAGACATCACCGGTCTTGGTGGAGATTGTAGCCGTGGAGGCGCCTCAGCCGGCCGCTCCCTGGAAGCTCCCCCATTTTGGTCGGAGAAGGAGGCCGCTCGCAGTTCATTGGGCACACTGGACCATCGGAGCGAATCAATGGGGGTGGATTTAAAGGGCCCGGTGACCCAGTCCCCTAATTTAAAATGGGGTTTTTCGAGTGGTCCAGACGATCCAAAATCCCCCTTTGAATGGGATTTAACGCCTGAACCCAATGGTCCACAAATCTTACTGGAGGCCCGAGAAGGAGACTGAAGGCCTACGAGAGCAGCATCGGCCACATTGGTAGAGAGACCGGGGAGCGACGCCATCATCGAAACCCTAGGGTTTCTCTGTCGCTGTCGGACATGAATCCACGACATAGGGGGCGGCAAGTCATCTTCGGCATGTACAGGATCCGCCTCAGGGGCTATCTCGACATCCTTCGACGACTTTGGCGGTGGATTTGCTGCCTGCGGTGGAGAAGCAGCCACTGAAAAAGATGGATAGTCGATCAGACGGTGACCCACCCGACCACATCTGCAATAGAACAGATGGATGTGCTCAAACTCAAACTTTTGCCAAATGGAGGTGAATCGGAGCCCTCAAGAAGCAGATCTGAACCAGGGACGAGGACGAGCAAGATCAATCTCGACTGCCACATGGGCATCACGCCTTTTGGAAAGCAACTCGGTAGCTTCATCAAGCCTGACAAGATGGCCAGCAGCAGCCACGATGAGCTCAAGAGCAGATCTAGTCCACAACGCTTAAGGTTGGGAGAAGCCTCATCCAAACAGTAAGTCGCGGCAAAAACTGAGGAGAAGGTCAGAATTCAGGAGTCCATTGCTCCGAAGCAAGGACATCATCATCAAGGAACAAAGGCCCATTCCTGTGGAGATGTAAACCGGAATACGAAGCAGTCATGTGCCATGGGGAAAATTTCCCAATCAGAGATCGGATTCCAGAGCTCCGACAAGCCTTGATGGACTTTGTCCAACAAGATCCATCTCCCCAAGAATTTCCCAACCAGTGATTGCCTCCATGGCCGACAACCATCATCAACCATGGCTTTGGGGATCAGAATACAGTTAGGGTAAGAACGACGAAGACGAGAAATCTCCTCCTCCGAGAGGATTGGGGGAGAATGGGAGCTAGGGTTACGATGAAGGACAGAACGATACGACCTTTGATGGGTTGAATTTGGGAGAAGGACATGGCAACGGGTGGAGGCTTTGGTGGAGGTAGCAAAGAGGCAGCCTCAGCGGTGGGGGAGGAGAAAGAGGGGCTCATTCTTTTCTCAAGAACCGAGGCTCTGAATCATGTACCTCCCATCAACTCTACTCTTTTTGAATCAGTACATATTTCGACCTGCTACAAATATATCTCCGCATTCATTCATGCTTCTCTGCAGTCCATCAGTCATGGCCACTTCCCTCACTCAGTGCTTCCTCCTCTCTTGCCTCTTGCTAACAAACATTCCCTTCTTGTCCTCCGAAGCTTCAGCTGGTCGAATGAAAAAGACTCACCCTTCACTTCTACGTCCAGCAGAGATATGATGGACCAAGCGCAACTGAGACCAGCATTTTCCTCCTCCTTTGTCTACCAATATTAAAGAGTGAAACCTGGCCAGACTGAGCATCTTTCTCAGTGATGATCACTTCCTCTCCAACCTCACACTCTACAGGGTCATGTTTGTCAACTCTCCAGCCACCTACCCTACTTCTGTGCACTCCACTTTGTCCTCTCTTGTATTTCATTCGTCTGTGTGCATGCATGTTGCACGCAGAGGCAACAATTGGGATCCTTCATGCAATAACTTCCACGAAAAGAAAAGATGGCCAACTTACTTTTACCCTCTTCCTCCCCACGAATGGATCACGCTTGATTTTGATGAATAGAGGCCCCGAGAGCTCTTATTCTCACATTCGCCTATTTCTGCGCCGTTTGTTTCGCGTAAAACTCCGTAATTTGTAAATGACTTACTACCTAGTTACAACTACGGCGTTTGTTTGGACTGTAATTTGTAAAAGATTTACGTAACTCAACTAACACTCACTTGCAACCCAGTTACAACTCACTTACAGCCCAGTTACAGTTAATTTTGTGGTCATACAAATTTGTATTATTTTTATATTAATATTAAAATTTTTTAATATTTAATTTTTTTAATATTTATTTGCAGTATTAAAACTTTTAAAATCACCAAATAGTTAATTTTGTGGTCAACTTTTTCACTTACGACTTATACATTACGACAACCAAACACCGTAAAGTACAATACACTTTCCCACTTTACAATTTTATATTACCAACCAAACACCGTAAAATTTACATACATGTAATTCATTTACAATTATAAAAGACTTTACCAATTACAACTACGAATTACGGCCAGTTACGACAACCAAACAGACCCTAGGCTTGATCCATGTGGTATCAACTCTACTCCAATAGTCAAAATCACTAATTATCACTGTTTTATATTATTTTTATGCTCCTATTTATTTATTTTCTGTATTTAAATAATATTATTCGAATATATTTTAGTGTTATTTGCTGACAAAAACTGTTAGTAGAAAATTATACAATAAATGCACACTTCGAGAGAAAACACCACACTTTCCGTCTCCTTTAGCGCGCATAAGAGAACGACATCGAAGTGCTATCGGGCCTGTTTGGTTGTCATAACTGGCCGTAATTCGTAGCTCGTAATTGGTAAAGTCTTTTACAGTTGTAAATGAGTTACATGTATGTAAGCTTTATGGTGTTTGGTTGGTAATATAAAGTTGTAAGTGGAAATGTGTATTGTGTTTTACGGTGTTTGGTTGTCGTAATGTCTAAGTCGTAAGTGAAAAAGTTGACCACAAAATTAACTATTTGGTGATTTTAAAAGTTTTAATATTGCAAATAAATATTAAAAATGTTAAAAATTAAAAAAATTAATATTAACATAAAAAAATAATACAAATTTGCATGATCACAAAATTAACCGTAACTGGACTGTAAGTGTGTGTGATAATTGGGTTGCAAGTGAGTGATAATTGAGTTGTGTAAGTCTTTTACGAATTACGGTGCCGTAATTGTAACTGAAGTGTAAGTCATTTACGAATTACGGACTTTTACACGAAACAAACGGCTCCGTCCTTTAGACGTCCTCTTCGCCTCAGAATTTGTTCGAAGACAGGCGGCAGTGCACGCGGAGTCTCGCCTCGTTCTCAGCGCGACGACAGGCGCTGGCGTGGGCTGACATCTCACGCATTTTCTCTCACAATTTTCGTGCGAAGAAAGGCAACGCTGTCTGCTTTTGGCAGACGCGTTTCTGCTCCGGGTCGTCGTGTGCACGAGACCGGGGGCGGGGGGGGGGGTTTGTCGGCCTCGGTTCCAGCGCGCAACGAGTCTGCAGACCACACGATTACTGCCTCGATTTATGTGACGAGACAGCAGACAGCGCCGACGTCTCTTGGCATTTTCTGGTCGCGTGTTCAGTGCGTGACCATTTCCTTTTTGTTTGGATTTCTGGGACAACCCACGTCAGGTAACTTCTCTTTGTACCCTGGAGTCTATTTTAATTAATTTAGTTATTTATTGACTGTAATTAATAGATTGTTTTTCTTTATAATGTTTTATAGATTAGAGCATTGTGTTAATAATTTGAACATGAGTAGCTAGATTAACTCGTGCATTTAGGGGATGAACCGAGACTAAAAATTCATGGGTCATATTTAGATCTCTCTATAGAGCTTCAATTACACATTAAATCATTTAGAACTATTAGTAAATTAATTTCTAGAATAATTAGAGATTTAACAAGTTATATATGCTGAATGTATACATGTTTAGATGTTTTACCATTTTCTCTTTTAATTTGGTTAGTTCTATATCAATTTATCTTTGATGGATTATGTGATTGACAATAATAATCTGTGCTTAGATCGAACATTCTAGAATGGACTTTCTTTTAGAAATAGTGATTTGGTGATTCACAACAAATTAGGAATGAGAGAAATTGAATTTGACTGCATGATGATAGTTGAGGGGATTCGTCCTTAGGTGTTTGATTTTTCTAGATTGATAATTAATCCAAAACAAACATCCAAACTCCAAACTTTTTGACCAATTCGCTTAGAATAATGTTTTAAAATTAAAAAATCATATGTACCTGAGGATTGATCCTCAATGCTATAATTGATCAACTGTGCACTTGCAGTAATTAAGATAATGAGAGTAAAATCTCCATCAAGTTTTTTGCACCGTTGCCGTGGAACAAATGTTTTATTTTTAGTTTTAAAACACTTTTACCAGATTGAAAATCACAAAAAAATAAAAAAAAAACAAAACAAAATTAGTGCAATTCTCATCCCCACTCAGGTCATCACTCCCTCTTCACGTCACTTTCACTCATTCTGTCCGTGTCGCTGATTTATGTTAGCTTGGTCACATGACTCAACAGGACGTCTAGTTAGTGAGGATTCGAATGAGTCCAAAATGACTACTCATGTTTCACCACAAGTCCTTATGGATTGATGCTACCCTACCCGATCATCACACCCATCCTATATCAGACTACCAAAGGCCAGAGGAAAACAACTACAAATTGAAGTCGCAGTATATCACGATGCTCCCAAAGTTCTTCGGCTTGGAATCAGAGGATGCTAACATGTCCATCAATGAATTCGAGGAGGTCTGTGCTATGATGAAGATCCAGCGGCTGAGCGATGATGCAGTGAATTGTGATTCATTCTCTTTTCTCTCCGAGACAATGCTAAGAAGTGGCTATACAACCTGGCCATCAACTCTATCAGGCGTGAGCAAAACTTATCACAGTCTTTCTGAATAAATCCTTCCCAATGTCCCCATTCCCCATCACGCCACTGAAAAGTAGCATTTCTGTCAAATTATTTATGAGGGTGTAGACTATCAATCTAAGACCCTACTTGAATCAATGCGTCACAAGGACTTCATGAGAATGACATAAGATGATGCATGAAAATTCTTGAAAGAGATGGTTGAAAAGACCATACTGTGGAAGGGATTTAACGATAAATCATCAATAACTTTTACATCAAAGGGCGGCGTTCACTCAATCGAGAACTACATAGCTGCTGAAGCTAAGATGGCGATCCTAATGAGAAGAGTCGATGCTCTAGAAGTCAAGGGGACTCCTCCACAGCTCGATCACGTAAATCAGATCTCTGCACCGAGCTGTTTTAACTGTCTCTCTCCAACTCATGTGAAGGAAGATTGCCTGTTACTTCCTAATCCACTGGCAAGCAGCCAAGTTTAACTGAATGCTGCATTTCAACATCTAAGGAATGATCTTTTTGCCCCAACCTGCAATCCAAGATAGAGGAATCATCCTAATTTTTCGTGAAACCAGGGGACATATCAAGGTGGTCCCTTATCCAAGTCCAACCAGTCTAGTGGTTCACAATTCTAAAGGCCTAATGTAAGTCCATATTAAAATCAACAGGTTTTTGTGAACCCACATTCTGCTCCACCATTTGCCAATCCACCAATTTCACCATCAAGGTTTGGGAACGAATAAGAGAAGAAGCTTAGCACCATGGAAAAGGAATTTAATTCCTTTATGTAAACGGCGACACAAACGTTAAAGCCAATCACCAAGCGAACAACGCCACCTAGTAAGATATAACTCGTCTTGAGTTACAAGTGAGCCAAATGGCAACTCAAATTGGTGAGAGGGAGAAGAAAACATTCCTAAGTCAATCGGTTGGTACTCCGAATGATCCAAAGTCAACTCCTTCCAGTTCTGCTCCAATCAATGCAATCCATATATCGCGATCTAGAAAGCAAGCTGACAGTGGTGATGCCTAATCAAACTAACTATTCTCATCCTATGTCTATCCCATCCTCTTCTGGCTCATATAAGTCCGAAGAAAAAGAAGCCGAGCAAGTCACTGAGCTTCCACATGAGCCACCAGCTCCATTCCCAACAGGCTCAGACCGAAGAAGCATACTGCGTAGATGAAGAAGATTCTAGAAATCTTCTAATAAGTAAAGGTGAATGTTCTTCTTCTTGATGCTATCGAGCAAGTCCCATCTTGTGCCAAATTTCTAAAGGACCTGTGCACTAAGAAGAGAGCTCTTTAGGCGCCAAAGAATGTCTTCCTAGCTGCCAATATCAGTGAAATCATTCAAAATAGCATGCCAATGAAATACAGGACCCTGGTTGTCCTACTATTTCTTGCACTATAGGAACCACTGTTATTGACAAAGCATTGCTGGATTTAGGTGCGAGTGTAAACTCTCTTTTTTACTCGATCTACAAGTAATTATGGGTGGATGAGTTGAAACCAACAAAGATCACTCTCCAATTGGCTGAGAGATTAGGGAAAATTCCAAAAGGAGAGATTGGAGATGGGTTTATCAAGATCGGTGAATTCATATTTTCGGTTGATTTCATCGTCCTAGAGACTGCACCGGTTGAAAATCCTAGAGGTCAGATCCCTATGATCTTTAGTCGACCTTTCCTAATGACCTCAAACACTGATCAACTGTCGTAGCGGCTTAATGAAGCTCACTTTCTGAAATATAACAATTGATCTGAACATACTTAATTTGGGAAAGCAGCCGAGGATCCCTCTGATCAACCCTTTAACGTTAATAAGATTCAAGAACTTTTGATTGAGCACTGCAGAGATGAGAAAGCAGACGTCAAATATAATGACCAAGATTCTGAGCTTGAGACATGAAAAAATGGTTCAGTGAGATAGACTAACAAGTTAATCATGTAACAATAACGCGTTAGGAATCTCAACATGAGCCATTGAATGAGAAACCCAAAGCTCCACTTCGTCCATCTGTGGAGGAGCCACCTAAGCTAGAATTAATACGTCTTCCCAACACTTTGAAATATGCATACTTAGGTGCCAATGAGACGCTTCCGGTTATTATTGCAGCCAATCTAAGCGAGAACCAGGAAGAATCCCTCTTTTCATACTGAAAGAGAATAACGAGGCAATTGGGTAGACGATGGCAGATATCAAGGGGATCAACCGAACAATACAACATCAAATTCATCTAACGGAAGATGCAAAGCCTCAAAGTGATCCTCAATGACAAATGAATAAGGTCATGAAGGAAGTAGTGAGGAATGACATTGAAATGTCTAGAAAATAGATTATTTATCCCATTTCTTAAAGTTCATGAGTTGTTTTCCATTGAAAACTTAAAAGATGAGAAGAATTATAAGTAAGAAAATTCAAGAATTTTCTACAAAAGTTGATTCTGGGGAAGTGCGCCGATATGAGTCTGATCAGCGCGCGATCACTTTGTCTCTTTTACGATGTGAGTAATAAGCTGATTAGAATTACTTCTCGCCTGGTTTGAAAATTTTCTTGAAGTTGAAGGATTAGGGTGTTGAAGCCCTGTTTAATATTTAAAGATGAGGGAAAGATTCTCACTGTGCTTTTGGAAAGTAAGAAGTAGCTTCTTCTTTACCACTTTTATGTGTTGGCTCTACGTCCTTGCATATGCCTCTCTTAGCCTGCTGGGGGGATATTTATAGGTTCAACATGGGTAAGCATCCCCTAAATCAGCAAAAGTTGTTAAAGTAACCTGTAACACCTATCCGACGAGGCTAAAGTAGCCTTCAACGAGGCTAGCCAACAATCGTTGGCTTACAAGAGATATTATCCCCTTGATTATCTCCTCTTAATGAGGGAATTTAATGGTGAAACCACCCATTAAAGGAAGCAGTCAATCCCACTAAGTTAGCGGGAGAGAATCAACAAAAGTGTTAAATGAGGCTGAAAATTGCTTGTAATGCCTATCTGGTGAGGCTAAAATAGACTTTGGCGAGGCTAATGCTAGCTTCCGGTGAAGCTAACCAACAGCCGTTGGCTTTAGGAGAGTTATTATCTTCTCTTAATAAGGGATTTTAATGGGTGTAACCGCCTATTAAAGGCGGCAATTAACCCCACTAAGTTAGCGGGGTGTTAGCCCACAATCCTACTCAGGGATTTGAAAAGGTCTACAATGTTATCGGTTGGGTGACGCTAAGCTTATGGCGAAGTTAAGCTTCTAGCTTCTGGTGAAGCTAACCTATTCGGCGAAGCTAAGCTTCTAGCTTTCGGCGAAGCTAGCCTGTTGATCGGGGGAAAACCGCGCACGAAAAATGTATGTTTTAAAATCAAGAGTTAAACTGTGTGTTCTTTGGCTTCCTCAATACTTCTGTTATAGCATAGAGGCTAAAACGAGTCGAATCCACAAGGATGAGAGACGATAGAAGCTTACACGGTATGTTCACGTGTATGTTAAAAGTTCTTCAATGTTTCAAAGAATGAAAAGAAAAGAAAACAAAGAATGAAAAGAGAAGAGTACGGTGAAACACGAAGAAGTAGAAAATATAGAAGAAATAGTTTTGTGATTTTTGATATATTTCTAAAACAAAGTTAAAATGTAAGAAAACCCATGGCTACAACTACTAATGGCTCTACTAATCATGCTAACCTCTTAGTGATAGTTACCTCACATGTATCCTTGGCCATCACTAGTTCTTGTTTCAAGAGCGTTTCAAAGTATGACCCATGCGATAACTTTCACATCCAAACTCAACACAACAAGTGCAAGCTACACTTAAACCATCAAAACTAAATAAGAGTAAGCATGTAATAAAGTAATGCTAGCTTGTTAGAGAGTTAGGATGTTAGAGTGTTAGAATCCATCATCATGAGCCATCAATGGCTCTTGTAAGAGCATGACCAAGTAGAGGCTATTAGATTTATGTGGATTATCAAATAAGAAGTTAGTAAGTTAGTGGTTGGTAGTTAGTTGCCATGAGAGAAAATTAGCTAAGCATGTAAAAGGAGTTAGAGAGAAGAAAACAAAGAGAGGTAAAGAGAGAACCTTTCATAGATTGTCACCTTTTATTACAAGCACTCTTGCTTTCTAACCATGTACCACTCTCTCTCCTATTATAAGATCTACAAGAAATAGAAAATACAAAGGAGGAGGAAGAAGAAGAACTAAACTAAATTATCCTAAACTACAATAAGGAAAAAACTCTAAAAACTAAGCTAAAAACACTTCAAAAAAATCCTCAAAACTCCTCCTCTCAACTCTGGAAATCCCAGGGTTTTTATAGGTGAAAGGGGGTATCAGGGTATAGGTACGAAGCCGCGCGTCAAATCTTGGCACGCGGCTCCACACCAGAGCCGCGAAAACGCAGCCCAGGCCGCGTTTCCTCGGGTGCGCGCAGCGCTGCCCGCTTGTCCCCCTATCGTCTGTATGTCCCGCTTTCTGGTTTTGGGCCCCTGGTTTTGACGAAACATCCCTCCAAAGTCAATGTCTATATTTGTAGGCTTTTAATCACCAATTAAATGGTGATTTTGGGTCTTCTTCTTCGTTTCATGTCATGGACCTAGAAACATACAAGAGAGGTATTATTAGCAGAATTTAATATTAAATAAATATGAAGATGTGGTATGAAATATGCAATTTTAGGGACTAATCGTAACCCCCACACTTATCTTTTGCTCGTCCTGAGCAAAACAAAAAATTAAAGGAATTATTACACTACTTTCGCGGGTGACGCGATTGCACTGAGCATGTGCAATTAGCCGTTAAACCTCTAGGTTTCCCCTAGAGGAGGAGTTTGTCTCCTGAGAGTTTTCAGCGGATTACACCCACAAAATCCATAAAAAAAGAAATCAAATGTTAGTATTTTTGAAAACGCATTTTGAAATAGAGAAAAATGTTAAAGTATTTTTGTGAAAATATAAGTGATCCAAGGTCAGAGGTTAACCAAAAATTATTCTGCCTTAAACTACGTCGAAATGCAAAATCTTGTTATAAATTAAATGTAAGAATTTAAAATTGAATTGATTCTTTGATCTTTCATAAAACTCTTAGAAAAATATGCACTTTGTGAACAGTGAAGATTTTTGGGATATCGACTCTAACTTTCATGTCATTTATTTAATATTTTTTCTTTTTTTTCCTTCTATTACTTTTCTTAGGCTTTCTAGCTTACCCGGGTAGTGAGCCTTAAGCCGGTGACTCCTAAGCCAGATAGTTTTAGGGCACCAGATGAGAAAACATCCCTCGAACTTAAGGACTCGAGTAAATAAGGCCACAAAATTAAAGGGGATTATTTTGTATTTGTTCACCATTTTAGGTGTGAATAATCATGCTTCTTGAGGCATAATTACCTAACTTAAATAAGTATTTTTATTATTATTTTTTATATATAATTTTTATGACATTTTCAGTCTTTGTTTCAATCCCAAAAAATTGTGTAAGTGTGAAGTGCATAAATCTAAGAAAAAAATTCAAGATCAAATTGTCTTTTCAATCTTACTTCCTTATCCTAAAATTTAAATAAGATCTATTATTTTGACTCAGTTTAAAATTTCATAATTTTAGGTCTTCTTAATTCCTAAGATAATCTTAATTTTCTTAAAAATAAATCAAAACTATTTATCTTGTTTCAAAAAGCTTTATAAAAAGAAAAGAAAAGAGTTTCCATACAAAATTTAAAAATTTCTAAAAGAAGTGTAAAAGAAAGAAAATTTAAAACAACCTACGTTAATAAACCCTCCCCCACACTTAGCTCATGCATTGTCCTCAATGCATCGTGAATGTGTATATACATGAAACAAATGGGAAGAGAAGAAAAATTACCTCGTGGTGGTGGCTCCGTGATGGTCTAATTGGTCTACGAAATGCGACCTAATTCAAAATTTGTGGATCTTGTAGGAACCCACCAGTAACCTCTCTAATACGACCCAATAAAATGTTGGAGAACTGTATGATCTTATTGAAAAAATTATCTCCATCCAATTTTCAATTTTCAAAAATAATTGCTGAGTCATTTTCTTCAACATTCTTGTCCAACAATGAAGTGTGATTTTGAGAGATGATTGATTTGGACTCAAATGGAATAGGAACAAAACCGATACCGACTCGGGAATTTGACTTATATCAAGTCGAGATTCAAAGATGAGAGTTGAATTGATTCAAAAATGGGGTCCAAACTAAAGAATTGATGTTCACACACTTTTCCCATCAATGAAATGTGATCAGAAGATATTAGTGATTCAATTTCACAGTGTACTGGTATAGACTTTAATGTTGACTCCGAAATAGAGAAAAAATTTGGCAAAGGTACCATAGTCATTATTGATTCAAAAAGTGAAATGGAATCACCAACTTGAGGCTCAGGATCACTTTCATATTCAATTTCAATTTCAGGAAAGGGATAACTTGCCAAAATGTCAATGTGATTTTCAAACCTTGGAGTTTCGTCAAGTTTTAATGGGTTTGCTGAAATTGAATCTTGTTTTCCAAAATAGCATGATTCTTGGGTCCAATTGGTAGAGTTAGGAATATAAGGATTGGTCAAAGGTTGATAAGAAAGAGTTTCCTCGCTCCCATTGATCAATTCGCTCATTATTGAGTCTAACCTACTGATAGGCCATGTAATAGAATTTTGAATCTGAATCATGTCTTTCATACTTTTTGCAATTGATTCTTCTTGAAAAGGTGAGCATGGAAGTTGATTTTGTAAATTGTGGTGAAATTGTGAGTCCATCAGATTTTGTGATTGCTGCTCGGACTCACGCAAGGGTTCCATACTCAAGTCCAGTATTGATGGTTGTTCACTTTGAATTGGTGAGACTGAAAAAGATGAGTAGGACTCTTGAAAATTTGGTTGAGATGACGAGTCCAATATATTTTGAATTTGTTGTGTCATTTCACAATAGACTTCCAAACGCTTTTCTAGCTCAGATTTTTCTTCAATTGGATGTTCTAGAAAAGGAGTATATAGAGTTTAATTTGGGAAGGATTGTGAATTTAGTAAAATTTGAATTTGTTGTTAGGATTCAAGCATGGCTTCCATACTCCTTTCTAAATTAGATTTTTCTTCAGTTGGTGGGACAGGAAAAGGAGGATATGAATCCAAATCGGGGAATGAAAATTGTGAATAAGGTGGTTGAAAATTTGACTCAGGGGAGGTGAATCCCCATGAACTCTGTAAAGAGCGAAAATTATTTTAAAAATTATAGTTATAGGATTGGGAATATGGGTCATATTGAGTCGAATAATCCCAATCCGACCTATATGATTGGTTTACGTTGTATATATCCGGGTTGAAATTATCTGAGTCAAATGAGGTCGGGGTGAAATATGGATTCATATTAAGATTGAAAAAATTGTTGTTGTTGAAATCCATATCACAATTTACAAAAAGAAAAAACAAACAAACAAACAAACAAATAAAGAAAAAGAAGAAAACAAGCCTATGCTAGGGTTGACTTAGACCTAGACGACTCCTAACTGGTTAGATTGTCCACGGGGGGTATCTTATAGAAATCTGATCACAAGTTAATCGGCCAGGTAGGGGTAAGATCAGTGAGAGGTATCCGTGCCGGAGCAACGGGCCTAATTATGTCAAACCACTATTTTTTGAGATTTCGCCTCTCAATCCCCAACCTTAAACTCCGATTTGATAAGAGTCAAACTCTAACACCCTTTAGGTCGATCTCTTAAATGAGTCCGAGATGTTCCTATGGGCCAATGTCTAGCAAATTTTATTAAGGCTTGGGTTGTATGAGTGGGGAGGTGATTTTTGGGCTAAGGGAGGGTAATGACTTCCCACCTTATGTTGTATTGAGTTTTGCTTTTACGTTCAATTTGTGCAAGTGTGCAATATAGATAAGAATGAACACACAAAGAGAGTAAATTACTCACGTGTTTGTCCTAATCATATGCAATGCAATATGTACACCTCCGTCAAGATCACAACAACACAAGAACAAAATAAAGTATATTGGAATTGAAATTGACACGTGCCTAGATGCAAATGTCTAAACCGTTTTAAAACATCAAATTATCGTATTTTAGTTTTTAAAATTATTACAGTGCACAGGTAATATAAACATAAACTAGCAGCAGAATATAATAATATATAAGAATTTACCCAACCACACAAGAGAAAGTGTAGACTCTGCAATGCTAAAGAATTTAACCTGCACACCAAAAATAAAGAAGAAAAGTTGACAAAAACGTGAAATCAAACCGTTCCCATCCCCAGCAATGGCGCCAAAATTTGATCGGGGGAAATCTCGCACGAAAAGTGTATGTTTTGAAATGAAGAGTTAAATTGTGTGTGTTTTGGCTTCCTCGATACTTCCGTTATAGCATAGAGGCTAAAACGAGTCGAATCCACAAGGACGAGAGGCGATAGAAGCTTACACGGTATGTTCACGTGTATGTTAAAAGTTCTTCAATGTTTTAAAAAATGAAAAGAAAAGAAAACAAATAATGAAAAGAGAAGAGTACGGTGAAACACGAAGAAGTGGGAAACATAGAATAAATGATTTTTGTGATTTTTAATATATTTCTAAAACAAAGTAAAAATGTAAGAAAACCCATGGCTACTAACTACTAATGGCTCTACTAACCATGCTAACCTCTTAGTGATAGTTGCCTCACATGTATCCTTGGCCATCACTAGTCCTTAGTTCAAGAGCATTTCAAAGCATGACCCATGTGATAACTTTCACATCCAAACTCAACACAACAAGTGCAAGCTACACTTAAACCATCAAAACTAAATAAGAGTAAGCATGGAATAAAGTAATATTAGCTTGTTAGAGAGTTAAGATGTTAGAGTGTTAAATCCATCATCATGAGCCATTAATGGCTCTTGCAAGAGCAAGGCCAAATAGAGGCTATTAGATTCATGTGGATTATCAAGTAAGAAGTTAGCAAGTTAGTGGTTAGTAGTTAGTTGCCATGAGAGAAAATTAGCTAAGCATGTAAAAGGAGTTAGAGAGAAGAAAACAAATAGAGGTAAGGAGAGAATCTTTCATAGATTGTCACCTTCTATTACAAGCACTCTTGCTTTCCAACCATGTACCCTCTCTCTCCTATTACAAGATCTACAAGAAATAGAAAATGCAAAGGAGGAAGAAGAAGAACTAAAATAAACAACACTAAACTACAACAAGGGAAAACCCTAAAAACTAACCTAAAAACACTTCAACAAACTCATCAAAACTCCTTCTCCTCTCAGCTCTGGAAATACCAGGGCTATTATAGGCGAAAGGGGGTATCAGGGTACAGGTACGGAGTCGCGCGTTAAATCTTGGCGCGCGGCTCCACATCAGAGCCACGGAAACGTGGCCCAGGCCGCATTTCTGTGGCTGTACTAGGGCGGCAAATGCAGCGCCGCCTGCTGCGCGCTGCCCGCTTGTCCCCCTGTCGGCTGTATGTCCCGATTTCTGGTTTTGGGCCCCAAGTTTTGACGAAACAGCCCTCCAAAGTCAATGGCTATATTTGTAGGCTTTTAATCACCAATTAAATGGTGATTTTGGTCTTCTTTTCATTTCATGCCATGGACCTAGAAACATACAGGAAAGATATTATTAGCAGAATTTAATATTAAATAAATGTGAAGATATGGTATGAAATATGTAATTTTAGAGACTAATCACCTGTTCGACAAAGTTAGCCCACTGGTCTGAAATGATTACATCTTTAAGCTTGCTGAAGCCTATTTAAAAGTGTATTTGACCCTTTTTACACTTAGTTAGATTAGTAGAGTCTAGATGACTGATCTATCCATCATGAATTGATGCAAATCTGACAAAGCGTAAACTGATTGTCAAACTGTCTGCAACTTATCTTTTAGAAGTGTTGATAAGTTTACACATTGTACAAACTAGCTGAAGAGCTACTTGAGATTTTTGTCTTTTATAAGTGTTAACAAAATCCCTTTCAAAGTTTTCGAAGATCTATAATGGGTTGGTTTAAATTTTGAAATAGTTTGAAATACTTTTGGTGTTTGAACATGTTGAAGTAATTATGGCACGAACTATGTGACCTAAAATTGACATCATTTAGGTAGAATTTGACTATTAAGAAGTCACTATAATGCCTTTGACAATTTATTAACGGACAAAAAATTCATATGAGACTGAACGCAAATGCGTTTTGTGAGCCAGAAAACCTATCCAGTGAGGCTACGAATTCGGCAAAGCTAGCCCACTGGGATAAGATAGCTTACTTGTTGTGATGATTCTTTGATATGGCGAAGCAATTACCTTCGCTGTTGGAGCCCACTAGGCTATGATAGCTTGCATGTTGCGGCGAAGCTTCGATTTGGAGGCTAACCTTCCTTCTGTTATTTCAAAATTTGAAATGACAGCATGCCTTTACGGCGAGGCTAGACGCTGCGCCTGTAAATGGGTGTATGGCTACCCTAAAGAGAAAAATCTCTCTAAAATTTCTTTCATCTTCTTTAAAAGAAAGATTAGGGTTTCCCTTTTTTTAATCTCTGCTTCGAGATCTACATGACTTCCAAGCACTCATTGGGGAAAGAGGCAGTTACCGCCTCTAAAGCGACCGAAGCCACCTCGATTGCAGCTGCTCCAACAGTGGAGCAACCAATTGTCAGTAGGGCTTCGCCTTTTTTTCAGAGATTTTGATCTCTTTTGCTGGTAAAAAAGCCATGAAATTTTAGGGATTTTGCCTCCCTATGTCGTACTCTGGCGAACTCGAGGAGTTCAATTCCCTTGTGCGAACTTAAGGACTTTGCCTCCTTTGTACGAATCAAGAGAGTTCGTCTCTCTTGAGTGAATCGAAGAGGTTCACCTCTTTGGGCGAACCTTGAGAGCTCATCGCCTTTGGTGAAGCTAAGGAGCTCATCTCCCTTGGCCGAGCTAAGAGGTTCGCCTCTTTAGGTGAAGCTAGGGAGTTCATTTCCCTGGGCGAGCCTAGTGAGTTCTCCATACTTGGACGAACTTAGGGAGTCGCTCCTCTGAGGGAAGTTAAGGGAGTTTATCTCCCTTGGCAGAGTTAGGGATTTTGTCTCCCTTGGCGAAGGTAGAGAGTTTGTCTCCCTGGGCGAGCCTAGTGAGTTCGCCATATTGGGCGAACTTAAGGAGTTGCTTCTCTGAGCGAAGCTAAGGGAGTTTATCTCCTTTGGCAGAGTTAGGGAGTTTGTCTCCCTTGGCGAAGCTAGTGAGTTCGCCACACTTGGGCGAACCTGGGGAGTTGCTCCTCTTAACTAAGAGAGTTTATCTCCATTGGCAGAGTTAAGGAGTTTGTCTCCCTTGGCGAAGCTAGTGAGTTCACCACACTTAGGCAAACTTAGGGAGTCGCTCCTCTTAGCGAAGCGAAGGGAATTTATCTCCCTTGGTAGAGTTGGGGAGTTTGTCTCCCTTGATAAAGCTAGGGAGTTCGCCCAAGTAAGAGTCGCTTCTCTCACCGAAGCTAAGGGAGTTTATCTCCCTTGGGTTTTTCTCTGGCGAGATTAGAAACTTAAAAGTTTCTTTATGGCGAGGCTATGCCTCTGATCTTTTTCTTTGTTATTTCATATTCAGTTTTATTTTACTAACACATTTTTCTTACCTTTGCGGTTCATTAACCGACCGGGCCTCTTAATAGCCTCTTTGGCTCAACACGGGGGATGGACATAAGTGTGCACTTCCAACTTGAAGGACAAACTTCCCTTTAAAGTGAAGAAAGCATCTCTGAACTGTAGGCCCAAATGCCTATCACTCTAGTTTTGATGATGATTAACTCATGTAACTATAGTACTAATGATCTTGTATTTTTTAAGTTTCAGATATTCAATCAAGATTTTAGTTGATGTTTAGCTTCAACAAACGATCAGTCAAGTTTTTAAGGTAGCACGTGTTGATTCAAGAGCTCAAACTTAAAAATCGCATCAAGTACTCAAGGAGGAGTTTAGCTCAATAGAATCAAGTTTAGATTAAGTCAACATTGAGAGGAAGATTTATTCAAGAGGATGACTTGAGTCAAGAGTTTATAAGTTTAGGATTTATGTAAAGAATAGATTAGTTTTGATTGCTCAAGTTTACACACACACACAAAATTTTAGTTTTCGGTTTAACCCGTTTTAGTTTTATGAATAGATTTCATGAAAATATGTTTATATGCTTTATATGTGTATTGGATTATATCTATACACATTGTGCTTCAAATGAGTTTAACAAACTTGTTTTCGTATTTATATTAGTTTTAGAAAAACTAGATTTCCATTAAAAGTTTAGTTTTTAAAAAAAATATGATTTTTGTTTAAAGATTGAATTTCTATATCTCAAAACCAAGTTCACATGTTTGCAATAGGTATTGATTTTTGATCATACATATTTGTGCTATATTGTATGTACATGAACTTATTTTTGTAGAACTTATAGAGATTTATTGGGATTTTATTAGATTTAAAAGATGTTTAAATATACTCAAAATAGTTGGTTTTTGGGCTGAGTCAGTCGACCGTGCAGTTGACCGATGTGCACAGACTTGCAAAAGCCCATGGTGCTAGAGTTTAGTCAATTGACCGATCAACCGTAGTGGAGTTCGGCCGACCAACAGGTTGACCGGTCGACCGACTATTCCTGCAGAACTCTCGGGCTTTATACCCCAACAGTAAAAAAATCTGACTGTTAGCGGTCGACTGTCAGGTCGACTGATAGGCCTATCTGGCATGAATTGAGCCCCAACGACTAGTTTTTGTTTGACCTATAAATTGGGGTCTTTGGCTGGATTTTTTCCCAAGATTTTTAAGACCCTATTTTTCCATCTTCATTAGAGTTTTCTCAACAAATTTTAGCGCTTCATTTTCATATCAAAATAGTTTTCAAGAGTGCTTCTCTTGAATTTTCAAAAGGATTTTTCTTGAGTTTTCACTTTCAAATCTATCTAGATTTCTCACACAAGCTCGAACCTTTCATTGCTAAATCTATCCCATAAGATCTTTGTTTGTGAGAAGAATTTGTGTGTGATCAAAAAGTTGATTACCAAGTATTTTATCCTGTATTTAAGAAAAAAATTAGAGATTGCGGCTCGGCGAGCTTGCGGGTTCGCGTGTGTTGTTCTTGCAGGAACAAGTGAGAGACTTGCGGGTCCAAAAGTCTTGTAGGTGTTGTGGCACCGAGTAAACTTGCGGGATCGATTCTAGTGAAAATCCTTCACTGCAGTGAAGGCGAGGATATAGAGCAAGTGACTCGAATCTCGAAATAATTTTCTAATCTTTATGATTACTTCTCTATCTACTCACTTGTGTTTATATAACTTGCATAGCTATTATTGCTCATTTATATATATGCTTGATATTGTTTGTGTGCTTACACTTGTATTGAAGCAAGAGAGCTATTGAAGCACCTTAACTATTAATCATGAGGAATCTTGAGGAGAGTTCTAGATCCCTTCACCGAAAATTCGGCTTCACTCTTTGGTCATCTATTGTGTAAAATCTTGGTCTAAAATATTGTATTTTTTAATTTTCTAAAGTATTTATTTTATTTTACTAATTATTCTATTATTATTTGTTAACTTGATTTATATTACAAGTTATTTTAAGATAGTAAATGATATTTTGGCCTTATACGTATATTTAGTATTATTAAGTATTATCATTTTAAATACTAGCTGGTATTTTTTCATTATTATGTTACTATTATTATTATTGTAGTTGCTATTATTGTTAATATTGGTATTATTATTATTCTTATTGTTATTGTATTAGTCCTTATTATTAATGGTAGTATTTTTATCAAGTATTATTAGATAATATTTTTGATGTTAATAATTTTATTATTATTATTATTACTACTATCTCTTTTTGATTATTAGTATTTATTATTGTTATTGTTATTATTATTCATATCTTTTCATTTTTCCTAGCCCATAACCCTTTACAACTGAGATCCTTACCCATTAACCTAAAACCCAATCCCCATAATTTTATTTTAATTCAAATTCAAATCTAGATCTGAACTATCTAATCCAAATCCTATCTAATCAAATCTTTATCCTAACAAGCCAAATCATAAATCTAGGATAATCCTAATCTAAATTATAATAATAATCATATTTATCCTAACCTATCCAAATTCAAATCCTATTTTCAAAATCATAACCTCAGTTAATTCTATCCTAACTACTAAGTCAACCAGTTGAATCTAACTGAAATTTTAATTTTTAAAATCCCTAATAATCTATAAAAAGCCTAAACTATTTTTTCTACCTCAAAAGAAAAACCATGACCCAACTCTCCACACCTCTTTCTTTCTTTTCTCCTCAAGCGAAGCATGAATAAAAAGGAATCTAGAAGTGCAGAAATTGAGAAACATGCTAGGGGAGATCAAAACTAAGTAAATAATCTATTATCTCACAATTCATTTGATATAAATAGTTTATTAAAAATCATTTCAATACTATGATTATTCATAAATTTTTATACATCAAAACCCAACCACAAATCTAGCTAAAATACATGTGAGAATATACCAACTCATAATTTTATTTTACATAATTTTTTAAAAATTTTAAACAAAGAATTTCAAAAAAAAGAAAGAAAAAAAGAAAGCAGAATTGCATCATCAGATAAAAAATAAAAAGAAAAAATAGAGAAAAATATAAAAATTAATCCACAATTCTTCTATTTTCTATGATAAATTTTTTTAGATTAATAGCAACATAAATTAACTCAAATCACCCACTTTAAAGTCAATTTTCATTAATGATAAATTCAGACATATTAAGGGATTTTATTGTTATAAGGTTTTAAAAATCTAACAAAAAAAATTAGAAATTGGTTCAAACTGAACCTACTAAATTCATTAGACTTAGAGGATCATATTTCTAACCCCTAAACTAATTAATCAAGATTAAAACCCCTTATAACTCTCAAGTAAAATATCATTTTAAAAAATTTAAAAATTTCTATTGAAATGAACTATGTAGATTTATCGGGGCCTTATGATTTCAATGCTTTGGGTTTGGGATCGAGTTCAGACGTGTGTTTTTTTCCTCCTTCAGTTAAACAAAAATTTTGTGATAAATGATTTTTATATTGTTATGTAATTATACTATTAAAATTTTCTGAGATGATATTTATGAGTATTATTTTCCTCATTCACCATTGTCAGAAATATATATAGGTGGTGCTTGTTTTATTTCATGTGACCATCTGCCTTATTATACCAATATGATTATCCGTATCATTTCATGAGGTATCCGTGAGTGTTCACTTTGATTATATAGCTTACTTGAGTATCATTCAGTATCTTTTCATGTGTTAGTTGTTGGACACTATTGGCTCAGGACTAGTTGTGGTATAACCTTAGACTGTGACTTATTTCGATCTATAGGTTGACTGATCTAGTTCATATTTGAGAACAGATAGCATCACTCATGTGTAGTATTTATCGGGCAATTATTTGGTGAATTAGAACTTGCAAAATAATTATATGTTGATTGATTGGTGAGTCGATAAAGGCTAGATTGTCAGGTATTAGTTTCTTATATGTTTAGTGGTATTTGGAGTACTTTGTAGTTCTTGATGTTACCTTATTAGTATTCAACATCATATGTATATGGTTGGATCTTAATATTGTGATATCAGACTTATGTCATTTCATGTGTAACCGTTTCAGATTCAGATTTAGTTGTGATAAATCTTAGAATATAAATTGATTGATCTGAGGTTAATTTGCTCATGATTGAGATTAAAGATTCATATTTTATGTGTAATACTTATCAGATTTGATATTTATGTACTTGATGATAAGTTAGATGATGATTCATTATATTCTGAGAGTGTATTATATATGAAGTTACCTTATTAAAAGACCGATCTTCTGATACTTTGACTGACATGGACTTAGTTAGAGTTAGAATTGATTGACTAAGTATTGGTGTTCATTTCAGAGAATTTTGATTGGTGTTCTGATGAGATTGATGTAGTTGGATCCGTAATTGTGGGTATTCCCTATTTAACCCTTGATTATACTGTTTGAGTATTGATGTCCTATTGATGTTGATTATCATACGTAGAGGCATCTTAGATTCCATATTGCTTGAGGAATTGGCGTAAATTGGGTTGATTTGACCTGTCGGCATGTATATACATAATTGATTAGTTAATTGGATTTCTAGATCTTGTGTTTGAACTTAATGAAAGTGAGTGTATGATTGTCTTAATTAAGATTAGATAGTGATGATTGGTTAGATATAAATGAGTATGTATTTTATATATTGAGACTTGGATATATCGATGACTTTGAGGATCCGAGTTGATTAAATATTTTGCTCGGATTATTCTATTCATGCTAGCAGATCATTACTTATTCTGAATATCGTGATTTACCTAAAGAACTTGACTGATTATACTGGGCATATACCTGATAACTATAATGTCCATGTTACCATAGCTGCTGGAAAAATATTGTTATATGGTAACAACACTCTCATGTTATACTTGTTACATATCTTGTTATACCGGTATCCTGTTCACTGACATTATATATCCTGTTATACCGGTATCCTGATTACACATGTTGACGTTGTTACCCATCGAGTTATCCCAGTGATCTAAGTAACATGCACATTAAATAATCTTGATAAATTATTGACATGATATTAAACAACTTACACTGGGATTGGGAAAATTGATGGAGGAGATAGTGTCTGTATTTTGGGTGGACGTAGGATATAAGTTGCGCAGCCGAAAGAGGGTTCCACTGCAGAGTTTTCAGGGGGTGACTGACACCCCGTCCTATTCTTGTTCCTGTTATACATGTTCCTGACTACCTTGCGGTAGGGCCTGGTTCAGCGCCAGGAGTCTGGGCCGTGGTCCCGGGTATATACGGGACCCACCTAAAGCATGAACAATGTCTGCAACCGATCAGTTTCAATAACTTAGGACCCCGATTGACACGTGTGATAGGCGTAGTATGGGATGCGTCTATTATAGGTGATAATTGGTGTTCACTGACATAATAAATAATAAGGTGCTGTAATTAATTGTCTTTGCCTGATACATGTATGTATGTTGGACACCTGATATTACACCTGACTTGATTGGACATCTGACTCTAGCAATGACCAACTCTACCCGCCTTATATATATAGATTGTGATAGACACCTGATTGGATACCTGACTGGACACATACTCTACTGTATGTTATCCACCTTACTGTTTTACTTTATTCATGCTATTTCTTATTCCAGTATATGTATTTTCTTTATCTGCTCACATGTTATATGCACATGTACTTTTCAGTTTATTATTACACATTCACTAGGAGTTTTGACTCCCTGGATTTGCATATCCAGATCTGTGAATATTTTATTACTGATTAGGTTTTTGGAGAGGATCACAGACATCTTGAGGAGTTGGAGGTCTCTCTTACTCGATCATCTTTTCTCAATATTTTTTGTCTCTTCTTTATTCCATCACTTTTATGATTCTATGCATTGGACTCATGCTTATTCTATTTTCTTTTCATATGTCATCATGTGTGGATATTTATATGTGACATTGCAGTGATATTGATTTATTATAGTAATTGTATAGCTTCTTCAGGTTACTTTAGACTTAGCGTATATGCGTGGGGTATTTTCCTCGCGTATATACGTCGCCGACTCTCATCGCAACTCTGTTTTCACGTATTTTGGGAAGCGGAGCGTGACAAGATTTTCATATTATCGAGTCAGGTTTCCTCTTAGATTATGATTAACCGGGCTTCCTTGATATCATGTTTGAGCCAGGTTCGACATAAAAAGAGAATCTAATTCATACCTGTAACTTGAGACAGTTATATTTATACTGCATTAAACTTATACTATTCACATGATGATATTGAGTCCACTTGAGAATTGATTGTTCTCCCTTTTGAAATTCATCTCTTGATATCTTTTGATTTACTAATTCCAACTCTTCTTCTAGAGTTATCTTGGCTCCATCTTGATTCTCATTCTTCTTTCCGATTTATTTTCTAATTTTGTCCCTTGAAATTGATCACTCCATTTTAAAGCCGGTAACAAAGATCAGAGCGCGCAGCGGAAGCGAGTAGACCCATGATACAGTGAGAAGCGGCATGGAAGTTTCATCTTCTCCCTTGATCTTGATTTACTATCATTCCATGCTTTATCAAAATTTTGAGGATGAAATTTTCTATAAGGTGGGTAGAGTGTAATATCCTGGTCTAAAATACTGTATTTTTTATTTTTTAAAGTATTTATTTTATTTTACTGGTTATTTTATTATTATTTGTTAACTTGATTTATAGTACAAATTATTTTAAGATAGTAAATGGTATTTTGGCCTTATATATATTTAGTATTATTAAGTATTATCATTTTAATTACTAGCTAGTATTTTTTTCATTACTATGTTACTATTATTATTATTATTATTATAGTTGATATTATTGTTAATATTGGTATTGTTATTATTCTTATTGTTATTGTATTAGTCATTATTATTAATGGTGGTATTTTTACCAAATATTATCAGATAATATTTTTAATATTGATAATTTTATTATTATTATTATTATTATTATTATTATTATTATTATTACTACTACTACCATCTCTTTTTGATTATTAGTATTTATTATTGTTATTGTTATTATTATTCATATCTTTTCCTTTTTCCTATCCCGTAACCTATTACCATTGAGATCCTTCTTTCTTTCTTTTCTCCTCACCTCCTTTCTTTTCTCCTCAAGCGAAGCATGAATGAAAAGGAATCTCGAAGTGCAGAAATTGAGGAACATGCTAGGGGAGATCAAAACCAAGTAAGTAATCTATCTTCTCACAATTTATTTGATATAAATAGTTTATTATAAATCATGTCTATACTATGATTATTCATAAATTTTTATACATAAAAATTTAATCACAAACCTAACTAAAATACATGTGAGAATATACTAACTCATAATTTTAATTTACATAATTTTTTCAAAGTTTTAAAATAAAGGATTTCAAAAAAAAAAAAAAAGAAAGAAAGAAAGAAAGAAGAGTTGCATAATAGAATCATCAGATAAAAAATAAAAAGAAAAAAATGTAGAAAAATATAAAAAACAGTCTACAATTCTTTTATTTTCTATGATAAATTAACTCAAACCACCCACTTTAAAGTCAATTTTCATTAATGGTAAATTCATACCCGTTAAGGGATTTTATTGTTATAAGCTTTTAAAAATCTAACAGAAAAAATTAGAAATTGGTTCAGACTAAACCTACTAAATTCATTAGACCTAGATGATCATATTTCTAACCCCAAACTAATTAATCAAGATTAAAACCCCTTATAACTTTCAAGTAAAATATCCTTTTAAAAAATCTAACAATTTCTTTTGAAATGAACCATGTAGATTTATCGGGGCCTTATGATTTCAATGCTTTAGACTTGGGATCGAGTTCAGGTGAGTGTTCTTTTCTTCCTTCAGTTAAACAAAAATTTTGTGATAAATAATTTTTATATTGTCATGTAATTATACTACTAAAATTTTCTGAGATAATATTTGTGAGTATTATTTTCCTCGTTCACCATTGTCAGAAATATATATATGTGTTACTTGTTTTATTTCATGTGACCATCTGCCTTATTATACTAGTATGATTATTCGTATCATTTCATGAGATATCCGTGAGTGTTCACTGTGATTATATAGCTTATTTGAGTGTCATTCTGTATCTTTTCATGTGTTAGTTGTTCGACGCTATTGGCTCAGGACTAGTTGTGGTATAACCTTGGACTGTGACTTATTTCGATCTGTAGATTGACTAATCTAGTTCATATTTGAGGACAAATAGCATCACTCATGTGTAGTGCTTATCGCGGAATTAATTTGGTGAATTGGAACTTGCAAAATAATTACATGTTGATTGACTGATGAGTCGATGAGGGGTAGATTGTCAGGTATTAGTTTCTTATATGTTTAGTGATATTTGGAGTACTTGGTAGTTCTTTATATTACCTTATTGGTATTGAGCATCATATGTATATGGTTGGATCTTATTATTGTGATATCGGAGTTATGTCATTTCAGTGTAACCGTTTCGGATCTAGATTTAGTTATGATAAATCTTAGAATATATGTTGATTAATCTTGAGGTTGATTGGCTCATGATTGAGATTAAAGATTCATATTTTATGTAGAGTACCTATCAGATTTGATATTCATGTACTTGATGATAAGTTAGATGAGGATTTATTGTATTTTGAGAGTGTATTATATATGAAGTTATCTTATTAAAAGACTGATCTTCTGATACTTGGACTGACTTGGACTTAGTTAGAGTTAGAATTGATTGACTGA
>JAVJIF010016637.1:32500-70500 GCA_038442645.1 Agave tequilana
AATGGCTATACAGGTCGAATCCACAGGGAGGGATGCGATGCAAGCTTTTCAGTTCAGTCCTCAAAACAATCTGCTTCTCTGTTTGGAAAGTGGAAAAGTAGAAAAGAAAAGAAAAGGAAAATTGTTTGTTTGGTTTTTATCATTTATTTTGTTTTTGGTTAATAATTAATGAAAAGAAAACTTGAAAGATAGTTGTTTGGAAACTAGGGTTTCTAAACTAGGATTTGTAAAAGAGAACTAAAAAGTAAGAAAATTTTATTGGATTTTTAAATATGAAAAAGATTCAAGGCTTACTACTTGTCTACCACTACTAATTTACTAACCTATGAAAGATTACACTTTGGATCATAAAAATTACACGTTTGAAGTTTCATTAAGTTCAAGCAAGATACATAAGATGAACAGAAAATCTTATTTGAAGTACACTAGTCAAAATTCAACAGTACATTATCAAGGCTTTCCAAGCATATCATAAGAAAAATTATCTAAATTTAACATTAAGCTATCAAAGTAATTCAAGCATAAAATACACAAAACCGTTAACTAGTATTAGCAAGAATCAGTTTAACTCGTTCATCATCATGTGCCTTCAAAAAGATTTAACTTATGCTAGGGTTTAAACATGCATATGATGCAATTGGTTATTTAACAAAGAACTAGAACTAGTGATGGGTAGAGATTAGCAAATCGTGAAGTAGATTTAATTAAGCATAACAGAATTTAAACAAAACATATTATATAAAGAAGAAGATTGCATAATAATAAAAAAAAAGTGAGTATAAGTAAGAGAAATTGAAAGAAGAACTGAAAAGAACTTTGTTATTGATGTTGTTACCATCAATTACAATTGCTCCTTCTTCTCTTTACAAATCACTCTCAAACTAAAAAAAAAAAAAACTTAGAAATTACAATAAAAATTTGGAAGAAAATAGAACTAAAGAAAATCCTAAAACTTGATCTCTGGATTGGATCCGAGATTTTTTTCCTTCTGTCTCTACTGGAGTATTTATAGTAAAACTCTCAGTGATCCAATGACGCGCAATCACACACCAAAACTAAGATTAAACGGCCAAAAATGTGCCACGTTCTCGCTACAAAAAAAGGTTTTTTTTTGCAGCTTTTTAGTGGTGGTCGGTGACGCATTGTTTGCTACAATTCCGTCTCATCTAGTCATCTTCTGGTATATTCTTAAAAGTTTGATTTGAACTTAGAATGAATATTCTTTTCTCTTCTTGATTTGAAACTCAATTGATTTGGGAATACGAATTTAGATTGAATTTGTAGATAAATTAGAGTTTTCTTTCCCCTAATCTTTCTAATAAGTAACTGCACATCATAAACAAAAAGAAGGTTAAATAATAAAGTTTAATAAAAGATAATCAAAAGATAAATGTGCAAATGTAACAATAAATATGCAAAATTTAAATGTAATCACATCCCTACAGTTATCTTTTGATCATTCTCGAGCAAAACTAAAAAAAAAAAAAATCTAATCTAACTAACTCACTTTTGTAGGAATCACGGTTGCACTTAGCACGTGCAACAAGCTGTTAAATCTCTAAGTTATCCTGAGAGGACGAGTTTTGTCTCGTAAGAGTTTTCAGTGAATTACACCGACAAAATTCATAAAGAAAGAAAAACAAAGTGTTAGTATTTTCAAAAAATTATTTTTGAACTAGAGAGAAAATATTTAAAATATTTTTGCATTAGGATCACCATACTTAGTCTCTATGAAAAAAACTTGTTATTAATCTAGGTAAGAATTCAAACTGTATTTCTCATCGAGTTTATTATTTTACCCCAAGTCATATGCACCTTCGTGACCGTGAATATTTTTGACTCGGAATTTTTCAACTCCAACTGTTATGCCTTATATTTGTTTTTAGATATTATGATGATAATATTCCTTAGTTTTATTAGGCTTTCTAATTCACTCATGTAACGAGCCTAAGATCGGTGGCTTTCAAACCAGAGGGTCTTAGGGCACCGGATGAGAAAACACCCCTAGGACTTTAAAACTCCAGCAAACAAGACCACAAAAGTAAGGATTTTGTTTATGATATAAACCACTTTTTAGTGTCAATACTTATGCTTATGTGGCACAAGTATCCAACTTAATCAGAATATTTTTAGATATTTATATATATTTTTATAAGATTAAGGCACAAGAGTCTTTGTTTTGAATCCTAAGTGTTTATGCGTATGAAGAATGCATATTTAATCCAGGTAAAAATTGAGACTAAATTACTTTTTTAAATTTCTTTCTAAACTTAAAAATTAAACAAATAATTTTATTTTAATCAAGTATAAAAAATCCTAATTATGATTCCCCTAATTCTTAAAATTAACTTAATTCTTTTATAAAAATAAGTCAAAATATTATTTCTCACTTTAAAAAGTTTTTTATGGCTATTATATTTTTTATTTTTTTATTTTTATGTTAGTAAAATTTATGTTAGCATGTTAGATGTTAGAACCCTCCTCCACACCTATCTCATACATTGTACTTAATGTATGAATGAATGCATATATGCATGAAATAAAATGTAAAAGTTGTCTAATAAAAAAAACTCACTATAACTGACTCGACTAGCTAAAAGAAAAATAAAAAGACGCACAAACTAAACGAAAATATAACAAATATGTACAACTCTACGTCTCCCCCATACCTAGACCTTTCTAGATCTATTCCCTCGAGCTCACTTCCCATCATTCCATTGGGTTCTCTTCATTGGTGAATTTGGAGAGATCAATTTTTTTGTTATCTTTTGTTTCATTCTCTCCAATTTGTTCTTCACTTTTCTTAACTTTCTCTTACCCTTCTTTTTTTCACTTCTGCTTTTCAAAAATTGATCATTATTACACATCTCAATTGGAGCGTCCACAACATGAATGCCTAAAAATTTGAGCTCATCTTCAAACATCATCTCAAAATTTAGATCAATAATTTCCTTTGAAGGTGTGTTACTGACCAAGACGTCCCTATTTGATTCATCCAAACATATAAGTTCATCTTCAAAAATGTTTTCAAAACTTCGGTCAATTCGAGGTTCTTGAATTATTTCAACGATTAATTATTGGTTGGCTTATCAAAATTGAAGATACTCAAATCAAGTTTTCTTTTTTCAAAGAGAACTCTAAACTTAAGATCCTCTACATATGTCTTATCACCACTATAAACGCACTCATTCTTAAACAATTCATTAAGAAACAATGGCTCATCATTCATGCATGCACTCTCATAATTGTGCTCCATTTTCTTAACTTGATTTAAAGAATTTTTTTGCTCTTCAATACTTATCTTTTCTCAAAACTTAGGAAATTCATCCTCATATTTCTCTTGAAGCAAAAGTTCATCGTCATCACCTTTATCCTCATAGTAAGATTCGACTTGCTCCATATAATGTGCACATGTAGCCAAACAATCTCTAATCACTTTTTCCAGAAAATTGAGATTAGTTATCAAGTATGCACACTTCATGCACATGTATAACTTCTTCAACAGGCTTCTTATATTCAAGCTCTTCAATTCGATCAAGTGAAATGATGGAGTGAATTCGAAGGGCAACTCGATGGAATGAATAAACATGTTAATGTGATCATCGATTTGCTCATCGGATTTTAAAGTTTTAAATTTGTTCGCTTCATGAAAATGAATGTGCTCTAGAATTGAAGACTTTGACCCAGGAATAGATTGAGTGGTAAAGCTATCCTTCGTTTGCCCACTAACTACCTCGTTTGCTATCCTATCTAGGTGAGGCAAGTGTTGAACATTGTCACTGAGCATTTGTTGTGAAGATTGCATGAAGTTTTCAAAAGTTCTCTCTTGTTGGCTGTGTCCTTATGGTTGCTATTGATTTTAAATTGTGGGGGTGATAAATCCATGGGAGATCAATTGAATTGAGAATTAGTATGTGATTGGTCTCAAGGAATCAGAATAATTTCAACACCCAATTCAAATTTTGATGGATAGGGTTCACTTGTAGGTCCTTGAAATGTGTGAAATTGATTTGGATCTAGTCCTAATGAATAGCCTATTAAAGGACACTGTTCCGAAGGATGAGAAGAGTTATGACAGTGATGACACCATATGGAAGGGTAAGACGTAAGAATGGGATTGTAGATTGGATGTAATCATGAAAGCTCGGAAGAGAAGTTTGTGGATGGAAAGGAAGGTCTAGCCTATAGAATGGATTGTAACTAAATGAATGTGGATAAGCCATGAAACTATAGGAAAAAGGGATTTTTTTTTATGTTTTTTTTTGTGGTGAACTGTTTTTGGTTAACCTAGATGTAACTAGGTCTCTCGAACACACTTGCATGCAATACCACAAACACAATCACCAATAAAAAAGTAAGAAGAAAAAAATTCAACCAAACATATTCTGAGGTAAAGTTAGACCTAGATGACTCCTAACTGGTTAGACTTGTCCACAGGAGATATATTATAGCAATCTGATCATAAGTTAATCGGCCAGGTCGGGGTAAGATTAGTGGGAGGTATCCATGCAAGAGTAACGAGCCTAATTAAGTCAAGCCACTAACTTTCGAGATTTTACCTCTTAATCTCCAGTTTTGAACACCGGTTTGACTAGAGTTAAATTCTAACAACTTCCTCCTTAGGTCAATCTCCTAGTGAGTCGGAATTGTCCTAAAACTAACTTCTATTCAAATTTTAAATTAGGGTTAGGTTGTAAGTGCAGTGGGGATGGTTCGTGGGCTAAGGGAGGATAATGACTTTCTCACCTTATCTTGTTTTCAAGTTTTGCTCTTAATTCGATTTCGTGCAAAAGTGTGCAAGTAAATAGTAAGTAGCACTCCAAGCAATTTAAAATCACCCAAAAGTATTTTCTAATCTAGATGCAATGAAGACTTACCTTACCTCAGCACTCTATATAAGTAATGTAAAAGAAAACGAATTAGTCAAATGCCTGTGATGCACGTCTAACCATTTTTTAAACAATCAAAGTAATGGGTTATTGTTGAGATCAGTGTGCAAATACAAGTAATAAAAAAAACAGAACATAACAATGACTTGTTTGCAATTCTGAAGCACCTATAGAAATTTTAGCAAGCGGTTTGACCACTTTGCCGCAGAAGCACAGCTTTTGTTGCGGAAACACTTAATACTGTGGTTTCATGTGCTCTGCTTTCTAGAGCAGAGACACAGGATTGCAAGCAATGTTTTGTACCCTTCAGTTTTCAGAAACCTGTTCCAGCACCTCAAACAGAGAAAAAAAATTATTAGAAACACTGTACCGTTTTCTCCCCGATAATGACGTCAAAACTTGATTGTCAAAACACAAAAAGAGTTTAGGAAAGTGTTATCTGAGTGTCGATGTATGCGTCTTTAGCTTCTCGCAATTTAACCGTAGTAACAATGGCTATTGGGTCGAATCCACATGGAGAGATGTGATGCAAGCTTTTCGGTTCAGTCCTCAAAACAATCTGCTTCTCTATTTGGAAAAGTAGAAAAGAAAAGAAAAGAAAAAGAAAGGAAATTTTTTTGTTTGGTTTTTATCTTTTATTTTGTTTTTTGTTTAATAATTAAAGAAAAGAAAACTTGAAAGATTGTTGTTTGAAAACTAGGGTTTCTAAAAGAGAACTAAAAAGAAAGGAAATTTGTTAAATTTTTAAATATGAAAAAAAAAATTCAAGGCTTACTAATAATCTACGACCACTGACTTACTAACTTATGAAAGATTATACTTCACTTTGGATCATATAAATTACACTTTTGAAGTTTCATTAAGTTCAGGCAAGTTACATAAGTTGAAAAGAAAATTCTATTTGAGCTACACTAGCCAAAATTCAACATTAGATTATCAAGACTTTTCAAGTATAGCATAAGAAAAATTATCTAAATTTAATATTAAGCTATCAAAACAATTCAAACATAAAATAAGCAAAACTGTTAACTAGTATTAACATGAATCAGTTTAACTTATTCATCATCATGTGCCTTCAAGAAGATTAACTTATGCTAGGGTTTAAGCATGTATATGATTAAATTGGTTATCTAACAAAGAACTAAAAGTAGTGGTGGATAGAGATTAGCAAACCATGAAGTAGATTTAGTTATAGATAATTGAATTTAAACAAAGCATATAATATAAAGAAGAAGATTGCATAATAATAAAAAGAAAGCGAGTATAAGTAAGAGTAATTGAAAGAAGAACTGAAAAGAACCTTGTTATTGATGTTGTCACTGTTAATTACAATCGCTCCTTGTTCTCGTTACAAATCAATCTCAAACTAAAAACCTTGAAATTACAATAAAAATTCAAAAGAAAATAGAACTAAATAAAATCCTAAAACTTTATCTCTGGATTGGATATGAGATATTTTTTTTGCTCATGCTCTGCTGGGTACTTATAGGAAAACTCCCAGTGATCCAATGACGCGCAACCATAGACCTCAGATCAAATGGCCAAAATGTGCCGCATTTTCGCTGCAAAAAAGGCTTTTCTGCGGCTTTTTAGTGGTGGTTGGTGAGCGTTTTTGTTACAATTCCATCTCATCCAGTCATCGTCAGGTATATTCTTAGAATTTTGATTTGAATTGTGGATATTCTAAGAATATTCTTTTCTCCTCTTGATTTGAAATTCAATTGATTTGAAATCTGAATTTAGATTGAATTTGTAGAAAAATTGGAGTTTTCCCCCCAAATATTCCTAAATAAGTAACTGCACATCATAAACAAGAAGAGGGTTAAATAAAAAGTTTAATAAAGGATAATCTAAGGATAAATATGCAAATATGACAATAAAAATGAAAAATTGAAATGTACTCAGTAACTCCTCTCCAAAACGCTAACTCTCCCAAAATTGAAATCAAGTCATGAGTCATAGTCCTTGAGTCGCATTCCTCACATGAAAAGATTGCGATCATTTCAGCATTGTCATCAACAGAAACCAAATCAAAAACTCAAACCCTTGATCTCAAAATCATCACGAAAATGAACATTAAAACAATCAAATCCATCACGAGATGTTGATGAAGAAGATTGACGAGATCCGTGGAGATGACAAAGAGAATGGATGAAAAAAGCTGAAAGGAGAATTTAATCAAATAGATCTGAAAAAAGAGAATATTAGTTATGCAATAGAGTCCAATTTAAAATGGACCACGTCGCTGACCTGAAATGAGGTTGAGGCAAAAATAAATTTGTAATTGAGATTTTTCCTAAATTAATTAAAAAGAGAGGAGTCCGAGACCAATTTTCTAAATTTTTTATGGTATCTATTAAGCGTAAGCTTTCCCTTTGTTTACATGCACGAGTGTCCTCTTATGTATTCACGTGTACATATTATGTTAATGGAAAATGTACGTGAGTGCAGATCTTGGATAGTGAGCTTGGATTTGTATACGACTCGGCCGGAACCTGTGCCCAGGACGAGGTAGGGTTAGGCTGGCTTCCCTCCTTTTCTCTCCTTACATTTTATGATTGGTTTCCGTAGAGAGACCAATAAGTAATTAAGTTTGACTAGGTTTATGATTATGAGCATGACTCAATCCATGGGATGAGATGCCTCCACACTTAGCTTTTAATCAAGGTAGGGTTTTTTAAGATGTGTTCTAAATATCCTATTATGGAGAGGACTAAGATCTGTAATATACAAGAAACGAAAAAAACGAACATTTTAGAGGTTGTTAATCTTCATTTTTAGAGAAGAAACAAAAAATTTGAGATTTTCCCCGTGTTGTCTTATCTATCAATGAGCTGCTTAACGCGGGGTGAAATAAAGAGTAATTCTCGTTATATCCTGGAATCATCTCGAGGCTATGGAGAAGCAATGTTACATGCAGAGATGAGACAATGTGTCTATGCAGGTGGTCCAGTATGTTCCGGAGGCATCGTACAATCTAATATATATAGAGGTGCTCGACGTAGAAGGATATCGGATTCAAGTGTTATAAGGCGTCATCACGATTAGACAATGAGACAGAGTAATCCTGGAAGGAGAGAAGTGTGGAGGGATTGATTAAGGTTTTACCTGCACACAAGAATACAGAATTTCAGAACTTAAAATAAAGAGTGCAAGTACTCAATACTACAACAATAGCAAGTGGCTATGCGGGTCGTGATCCACAAGGAGGGACTAGTGATGGAAGCTTTTTTTAGCAAGTTCTCTTTTAGACTACATTCAATGGTTAAAGATCTTCTTTTAGTTCTTTAAAATAAAAGGAAAAATAGGTTAAAATGAGTTAGGAAGAAAGTGGTAGATTAAGAAGGTGGAGAAAATAGAAAATGATATATACAAAGAAATTGAAAAGAGTGATAAAATAGTTAGAAGATTGTGGTGTTAGTGATCTAAACTAAAAGTTAAAAGAAAAGAAAGAAAAGCTAAAAGAAATACTTACCTCTTCTGGTTGATGACTTACCTGGAACCCTTGTATGTTTTACCTTACTTCGGAGGCGATCAACGCATAACCCATAAGACCGAGCTCAGTCCCCATTCGCATTACATTATCAAGGCGAATAAGAATGAAATGATACAGAATCTTGAGGAGGAGAACATCATCATGAAATATCGTTGGCACTCACACAAATATGGCTATACTGATGCTTCTAGTTTCACTTGGATATTCATCAAAATCAAAAGAGGAAAAGTAGAAATAGAAGAAGAATATATAAACAAGAAAAACATAAAGATGTTACCTTTAATTACTTGTAGAAACGATGAAAGAAAGGAGGAGACTACATCGGTGTCACTCTCAACATAAGTCTCTCTCTTACATGAATCTCAGTCTAACCTATACTTACAAAGAAATAAAAATTACATAAAATAAAAATAAAAACTTACATTAAAAAGAATGAAAAACTAGCCTAAAATCTATCTCTGCTTGGTCGCCTCTTCTACCTCTGTTGTGTGGGGTATTTATAGGATAGAAATGGATAAGAAAATGAGTCTAAAGATAAGGGAAGCTGACTATTTCTGAATTTGAATCCTCCCATTATCTCCAAACTTGATTTGATGTGGATATTCAGTTCTGATCTGCAGCTTATTGGCATATTGATTGCTAAATAAAACTTATCAAATGACAGAAATTGAAATAGTGATCAACTTAAGCGTTGTACTCCTTTAAGTCTTCTTTTTGGATCATCTTGAATCATCAGATTTGAGTTTCGGTAGCGAAAGTTATGATTCAAATACTAAAATGTATCCAGTCAGAATCCGAATCAAAATTGCTTCATCTCATCCGTTGATTCTCTCTATCCATTTATCCATTTGAATTTGGACTCTGTATTTGACATTATCCTTGGTTGATCTTTAACTTTAACCACCTGATTCACCAAAAACTGAATTTAACCAACTGGATTTGGGATCATCCTCCTCTAACCAAATAGATCTAGTTAAATCTAAATTTAACTGATATTTATTTGATTTTATCCTCTTTCTCCCCATGATTATCTTCTGCAAAATAGACATTTAAGACAAGGAATTTAGCAGATTTATTACATGATAAATATGAAAATGTAATAAAGAATAATGCAATAAATGTGTGCAATCACACCCCCACACCTATCTTTTGCTCGTCCTCGAGCAAAACAACAAAACTAACCAAAGATTATTAGACCACTTTCGCAGGTCATGCGATTGCACTGAGTTTGTGCAACAAGCCGTTAAACCTCTAGGTTACCCCTAGAGGACGAGTTTTGTCTCGTGAGGGTTTTCAGTGGATTTCACCCACAAAATCTATAAAGAAAGAGAAAAAATGTTAGTATTTTGAAAACACATTTTGAAAGGAAAAAAATTGAAATATTATTGTAAGAGTGAAGTAATCTATGAGTTATAGGAAAACCGAATTTTTCATTCCTAAACTTAGTCTCTATTCAAAAATTTGTTATCAATCAAAGGAATGAGTCAACTTATACTTCTCATCTAGTTTGTTACTTTACCCTAAATCATATGCACCTTCATGACCGTAAAGTTTTGACTAAGGGTTCTTTAACTCTAACTCTTATGCCTTATTTATTTATTTATATATATATATTATTTTATTTTTGGTTGTATTATTCCTTAGTTTTATTAGGCTTTCTAATCTGACCATATAACGAGCCTTTAATCGGTGACTCCCAAATCAAATGGTCTTAGGACATCGGGTGAGAAAACACCCCAAGGATTTAAGGACTCGAGCAAATAAGGCCACAAAACTAAGGATTTTATTATATGAACCGCCTTTAAGCATGAATACTTATGTTTTATGAGGCACAAATACCCAGGTTAATCAGAGGATTTATATATATACATATTTTTATTTTTATTTTTTTTCTTTCTTTCTTTTTTTTAAATAAGGCATAAAATCTTTGTTTTTGAACCCTAAGTGTGTAAGTGTATGAAGCATGCATATTTCATCAAGGTAAAAATCAAGACTAAATTACTTTCACAAATTTTCTTCATAAGCTTAGAAATCAAACAAATAATCTTATTTTGACCAAGTATAAGAAATTCTAATTTTGATTTTCCTATTGCTTAAAAATTGACTTAATTTCTTACAAATATTATGTCAAAATATTATTTCTATTTTCAAAAAGTTTTTAAAAGTAAAGAAAATGTTAATTTTTTCTTTTTTCTAATAAAAAAGAAAACCTAAGTTTTGTTAGAACCCTCCCCCACACTATCTCATGCATTGTCCTCAATGTATGAATTAAGGTATAGATGCATGAAAAAGAAGAAAGGAAAGGAAAATATTACCTTATGGTGGTGGTTTCAGTGGTGGTCTGATTGGGTCAAGTGTTGCTACCCAATCAAGATAATGTGGTGGTTCACGAAACCCACCTTTATTGACCTCTTTTCTATTTACATATTTACAGTCCCCAATATGAATAGAATCATGAAAGATCCTACGTTAAACTTACTCGCTTTACATGACCAGTCCTGAAAAATCATCACAGAGTCATCATGGTCTATGCCTATATCTAATAAAGGAATGTGACTTGGTGGAATGGTTGACTTGGGCTCAAGAATGATAGGTTCAGGAACCAATACTAACTCGGGAAAATCAACTTTGGGTTCGAGAGTTAGTCTTGGTTCAAGAGTTGAGTCCAAGTCTAAGAACTGATATTCACATTCTTTTTCCATCAATGGAATGTGACTATCCAAAATTGGTGATTCAATTTCTAGATTTATGGGCACGGGAATAAATGTTGACTCGGGAAATTGGTCCAAATTGGATAAGAATACCGGAGTCAATATAGATTCGAAGATGAAAACTGAATCACAAAGTTGGGGATCGGGTTCACATTCATAATCAAGTTCAATCTCATTAAAATGGAAACTTTTCAATTCTTCTATGGGTTAATATTGGTTAAGTTCAAGGTTTTGTGGTAAAATTGAATCTTGGTCAAAGTCTTCAAAATACCATGATTCTTAGTTTTCATCAATATTGCTAGAAGTGTTGAGAATAGTCAAAGATTGGGTGGGAAGAGTTTCCTTATTCCTACGCATGTTCTCCAATCTACTAATTCTTGCTTCTATCATATCGGGTGGATCATTTTAGCATTGAATCATGGTTTTCATACTCTTTTCTAAATCGGTATATTCTCCTTGAAAAATAGAGTAAAGATCTGTGACTTGAAAATTTTAACGGGATTTTCAGTCTTCTAAAATTTGAATTCGTCGCTCAAGCTCATCTAAGGCTTCCATCCTCTTTTTCCAGTCAACTGATTCTTCTAATGGTTGTTCGGGAGAAGGAGTATATGAAACTGGATGTTGGTAAGGTAGTTGACAATATGACCCAGGGGAGTTGTATCCCCATTGATTCTGCGAAGAGTAGTGATGATTATTCCAGTCTTGTTCATAGTATTGGGACTGGGGCATGTAATGATTTGGATAAGACCAATCCGACGCACTAGGTTGGTTATAGTTATGATATGCCGGTTTGGTAATTTCTGAAAAAAAGGTCGGGGTGTAATTTGGATTACTATTAAAATTGGAAAAATTATTGTTATAAGCCATATCACACAAGAAATATCAAACACAAATAAAGAAAAACAAACAAATAAGCAAACAAATAAAAAGAAAAAATCTAACCTAAGTTAGGGTAAACCTTGGACCTAAACGACTCCTAACTGTTAGACTGTCCACAGGGGGGTATATTACCGAATCTGACCACAAGTTAATCAGCCAGGTAGGAGAAAGATCAGTGGGAGATACCTGTGTCTAAGCAACGGGCCTAATTATGCCAAACCACCAACCTTCGGGGTTTCGCCCCTCAATCCCCAACCTTTGACACCGATTTGGTAAGAGTCAAATTCTAATCAATTTCCCCCTTAGATCAGTCTTCTATTAAGTCCGAGATGTCCCTAGGGCCAACGTCTACTCAGTTTTAACTAGGCTTGGGTTAGTGAGGAGATTATTTGTGGGCTAAGGGAGGGTAATGGATTCTCCACCTTATCTTGTTTATAGGACAAGCCCTTAAGATTGATTGTGCAAAGTGTGCAGGATATAAAAAAGTAACATTCAACAAGCAAATAATCACTCAAGAATGTTTCCTAAACTATATGCTATGCATACATACGTTTTGCTCCAGCACTCTTCAACAGTAAAATAAATGTAAACGAATTAGACACGTGCCTAAATGCAAAGTCTAAACCATTTTTAGCATTTAACAAAACAACATTTTACTGTTGAGGTTAGAAAGTATGTACAATGAGAAAAATAAGGAAATAAATAGCTACAGAATTTAAACTTTGTAATTCAGCTAACCTGCAGAAAATACAGGTTAGTTGTTCACTCAGATTGCCACAGGAATGTAGCAAATCTGAGGGTTTCTGGGCTCTACTTTCTTGAGCAGAGTCCAGGGCCACTTATATGTCCACTGCAGTAAAAATTCCTTGTTGTTAAACCTATACACCAAGAACAAAGAAGAAAGTTAACTAAAAATATAAATCTAAAAAAAGAGAATAACTTACCGTCCCTCTCGGCAACAGCGTTAAAATTTGATTGAGGTTTTACCTGCACATAAGAATACAGAATTTCAGAATTTAGAATAAAGTGTGCAAGTACTCAATACTACCACAATAGCAAGTGGGTATGTGGGTCATGATCTACAAGGAGGGACTAGCGATGGAAGCTTTTTTTGGCAAGTTCTCTTTAGGCTATATTCAATGATTAAAGATCTTCTTTTAGTTCTTTAAAATGAAATAAAAAATAGGTTAAAGTGAGTTAGGAAGAAAGTGGTATATTGAGAAGGTGGAGAAAATAGAAAATGATATATACAAAGAAATCGAAAAGAGTGATAAAATAGTTAGAAGATTGTGCTGTTGGTGATCTAAACTAAAAGTTAAAAGAAAAGAAAGAAAAGCTAAAAGAAATACTTACCTCCTCTGATTGATGACTTACCTGGAACCCTTGTATGTTTTACCTTGCTTCGGAGGCGATCAACGCATAGCCCATAAGATCAAGCTCAGTCCCCATTCGCATTACATCATCAAGACGAACAAGAATGAAATGATACAGAATCTTGAGGAGGAGAACATCATCATGAAATATCGTTGGCACTCACACAAATATGGCTATACTGATGCTTCTAGTTTCACTTGGATATTCATCAAAACCAAAAGAGAAAAGTAGAAATAGAAGAAGAACATATAAATAAGAAAAACATAAAAATATTACTTTTGATTACTTGTAGAAACGATGAAAGAAAGGAGGAGATTACATCAGTATCACTCTCAACATAAGTCTCTCTCTCTTACTTACATGAATCTCAGTCTAACCTATGCTTACAAAGAAATAAACATTACATAAAAAGAAAATAAAAACCTACACTAAAAAAGAATAAAAAAGTAGCCTAAAATCTATCTCTGCATGGTCGTTTCCTGTGGTCTCTGTAAAACCCAGTATTTATAGGCAAAACCCAATAGAGGAGAGCGTACGAAGATAGTTGGAAGATTGTGGTGTTGGTGATCTAAACTAAAAGTTAAAAGAAAAGAAAGAAAAGCTAAAAGAATTACTTACCTCCTCTGGTTAATTACTTACCTGGAACCCTTGCATGTTTTACCTTACTTCGGAGGTGATCAACGTATAACCCATAAGACCGAGCTCAGTCCCCATTCGCATTACATCATCAAGACGAATAAGAATGAAATGATATGGAATCTTGAGGTGGAGAACATCATCATGAAATATCGTTGGCACTCACACAAATATGGCTATACTGATGCTTCTAGTTTTACTTGGATATTCATCAAAATCAAAAGAGGAAAAGTAGAAATAGAATAAGAACATATAAACAAGAAAAACATAAAGATGTTACCTTTGATTACTTGTAGAAATGTTGAAAGAAATGAGGAGATTACATCGGTGTCACTCTCAACATAAGTCTCTCTCTTACTTACATGAATCTCAGTCTAATCTATGCTTACAAAGAAATAAAAATTATATAAAATAAAAATAAAAACCTACACTAAAAAAAAATGAAAAACTGGCCTAAAATCTATCTCTGCTTGGTCGCCTCTTCTACCTCTGATGTGTGGGATATTTATAGGATAGAAATGGATAAGGAAATGAGTCTAAAAATAAGGGAAGCTGACTATTTCTGAATTTGAATCCTCCCCTTATCTCCAAACTTGATTTGATGTGGATATTCAGTTCTGATCTGTAACTTGTTGGCGTATTGATTCCTGAATATAACTTATCAAATGACAGAAATTGAAATAGTGATCAACTTAACATTGTAGTCCTTTAAGTCTCCTTTCTGAATCATCTTGAATTTTCATATTTGAGTTTCGGTAGCGAAAGTTATGATTCAAATACTAAAATGTATCTATTCAGAATCCGAGTCAAAATTACTTCATCTCATCCGTTGATCTTCTCTCTATCCATTTATCCATTTGGATTTGGACTCTGTATTTGACGTTATCCTCGGTTGATTTTTACCTTTAACCACTTGATTCACCAAAAATTGAATTTAACTAACTGGATTTGGGATCGTCCTCCTCTAATCAAATAGATCTAGTTAAACCTGAATTTAACTGATATTTATTTGATTTTATCCTCTTTCTCCCCATGATTATCTTCTGCAAAATAGAAATATAAGATAAGGAATTTAGAAGATTTATTACATGATAAATGTGAAAAATGTAATAAAGAATAAAGCAATAAATGTATGCAATTAGGGATATACAAGCTAAAAGAAAAAACTCAGTTCGAGGAGTAGTTTTAGGGATAAGGTTGGAAGGAGCTCATCGCAAGGCAGTGCTTCAAAGAAGACTACAACAAGACATGAACAGGGTCAAAGTGTTACAAGAAGGAGAAATGGTGCATTCGAGCAAGGCCCGATATGGCTCAAGTCATGACTGTGAATCAACCAAATGGCTCGCGGAGAGGGGGTAAGAGTTAAAGGCTTCATGGTGCGGTCACAATCGAGAAAAGAAGAAAGATAGTAATCCAAAATTTTCAAGGCATTTTGCTAAAGGCTACAAAAGCATGTCAAGGTGAAAATTATTAGGATTTTACCTTGTTATCAAGAAGAGATGATGGTTCAAGAAGATGCAATCGAATTGGAGAAGACGAAGACTTGAAGCAGAAGAAGCAAATCAAGATTGAGCAGATTAGTCGACTATACAGTCAATTAATGCTCAAACCAGTCGACTATACAATCGACTGGATAGGTACAGAGAGGAGTAACACACATTCGAGTCGACTAGTCGACTATACAGTAGACTAAACTGAAATCTCGACTCTTTGTTGGGAAAGTTAGTTGACTACACTGAAGGGGCCAGTCGACTAATGAGGTGGCTGGGCAATTTCGAGTTTTTTTTTTTAGAGGAGTTCGAATATGATTCATATTCTATTCAATGAAGGTTTGTTTTTAAAGTTTAAAGAATCTAAAATTCTTTAGATCAAGGAGATCAACTCCTACAAGGATCGATCAAGATTATTCAAGCATCTAACGACCAAGATCATCTCAGAGTTAGAATATAATTTGAATTGTAAAACTCTATAAATATAGATTGTAACCTAGTACAATGTAACACAGAGAAAATCTCAAAGAAGATCAGAGGAAGCCAATAAAAAGAGAGGTAACGTGCATAGAGAGAAGGTATACTCTTGTAATCTTGTGAGATTCAAGGGGAAGGTGAACACTCTTGTGGGAATCAAGGAGAAGGTTAGATCTCTTATCCCAAGTTATTAATAAAACTCTTTCAATTTCTCTCCCCATGGATATAGGCCAAATTTAGGCCGAACCACATTAAATCTTCTTATTATTGTTATTACTCTTTTATCTTGGTATTGCTAGTATGATCTACAATATTTTTTTTACAAGTATTATCATATTGTCACATTTCGCAATGTCAATCTCGGGAATAATAATTGGTATCTGGTATCTGAGCTAAAGGTCTACGAAAGGCGATATGTCGAAGATCGAAAGTTCTGCGATCAAGTTCAAGGTCGAGAAGTTCAATTGTAAAGAAAACTTCAGTTTATGGTAAAAGAGGTTGAAGACGTTTCTGGTGTAATAGGATCTTTACAAGACCTTGCAGAGAATGTCAGTAAAATCTGCAGTACGTCATATGAGGATTGGAAGGAGATGGATCTGAAAGCGGAAAGCACAATCGAACTATGTCTCATAGATAAGGTCATGTACAACATGATGGATGAACAAACACCCACAGGTTTGGGACAAACTTAGAAATATTGTATATGATAAAGAGCCTCTCCAACAAGCTGTATCTCAAGAAACAACTTTATGGGCTATGCATGATGGAAGTGACCGCGGTGTTAGAGCATCTAAATTTTTCAATAAGATCATCAACAAGCTTCTACCTATTGATGTCAAGATTGATGAGAAGGACATGGTGTTGATACTTCTTAGTTTGCTTTTAGAGTCATATGACCACATCATTACCACCATGCCCTTCGATAAGGAAACTCTCATCTTAGAGGAAGTCACGTCAACTCTCTTATCTAATGAGATCAGGAGAAAGGCCAAATCAAGTTGTGCAGGAAGGATCGAGTTTGGTTGTCATGAAAAGGAAGGAAAACAGAAAGGAAAGTCAGAGCTCATCAAAGGCTTGTCATTTTTGTCACAGGGAAGGTTATTGGAAGAATGACTGCAAGCATCGACAATAGTGGCTGATGAAGAAGGGGCAAGTTGTGGAGGCAGACGTAGTAATGAGCGTTGTTGACACCGAAATATTAATGGCTTTCTACATTGAAGACAATACTTCTCAAGGTAAAAACTGAATATTTGATTCTGGTAGTACGGTTCATGTATGTTCTCATAAGGAGTGTTTAAATCCTTGATTGTAAAGGAGGAAAGGATTGTTAAAATGATTGATGACTTTATTTGCAAGATCATCGGCTCTGGGACAGTCAATGTTACATGTGAAGATGGGATAGTACATGTTCTGAAGCCGATCCAGTATGTCCCGGAGGCACGATATACAATCTAATATCCATAGGGGTGCTCGACGAAGAAGAATATCGGATCCAAGTGTAACAAGGCGTCATCAGGTTAGCCAAAGAGACAGGATAATTTTGAAAGGAGAGAAGTGTAGAGGGATATATAAGCTGAATGAAGGAAACTTAGTTCGAGGTGAATTTTCAGGGATAAGCTTGGAAGGAAGCTCATTGCAAGGTGGAGCTCAAGAAAGGCTGCAACGGGATGTGAATCGAGTCAAACTATTGCAGGAAAGAGAAATGGTGCATTCGGGTGTGGCCCGAGGTGGCCCAAGCCATAGAGGTGAATCAGACAAAGGCCCTAGGGAGAGGGGTCTAGAGTTACAGGCTTCATGATACGATCACAATTGAGGAAAGAATCAAGATATTAATCTAAAATTTTCAAGGTATTGTGCTAAAGGCTTGAAAAGTAAGTCAAGATGAAAATTGTTAGGATTTTGCCTTATTTTCAAGAAAAAATGATAGTCCAAGAAGATCTAATTGAATTGGAGAAGATGAGAACTTGAAGCAGAAGAAGCAAATCAAGCCTGAGCAGATTAGTCAACTATATAGTCGATTATTGATCAGACCAGTTGACTATACAGTCGATTAGACAAATACAGAGAGAAGCGACGCACAAACTAGTCGACTATACATTAGGCTAAACTGAGATCCCAACTCTCTGTTGGGCATATTATTCGACTATCCTGAAGAGGCCAGTCGTGAGGTGGCTGGGCATTTTCGAGTTTTCTTTTTTGGAGGAGTTCAAATAGGATTAAGATCCTATTCAATAAAGTTTTATTTTTAAAGTTTAAAGGGTCTAAAATTCTTCTAAATCAAGGAGGTCAACTCCTACAAGGATCGATCAAGCATCGACGGACAAGATCATCTTAGGGTTATATATGATTTGGATTGTAAAACTCTATAAATATAGATTATAACCTAATATATTGTAACACGAAGGAAATTCTGAAGAAAATCAGAGGAAGCCAAGAAAGAGAGAGGAAGGAAATGGTGCACAGATAGATGTATACTCTTGTAATCTTGTGGGAATTAAGAGGAAGGTGAACACTCTTTTGAGAATCAAGAGGAATGTTAAATCTCTTGTACCAAATTTATTAATAAAACTCTCTCAAGTTCTCTCCCCGTCGACGTAGGCCAAGTTTGAGATGAACCATGTTAAATTCCACGTTAAATTCTCTTGTTATTGCTATTTCTCTTTTGTATTAGTATTGCTAGTTTGCTTTACAATAGTTTTTTTTTGCAAATATTATCATATTGTCACATTCCACAACGTCAATCCCGGAAATAGCGATTGGTATTAGAGCATATCAATTTGTAACTATATATAGAGAGATAGACTTGTGTAGTTCTGAAAGGTTTCGAGGCCGAATCCTTCCCACTCAAATACAATTCTACGACATCTGAATACAAGATCCACTCCGTTGAAGTTGATCTACATTATTTCAAGTGATTAAAAATAAAAAATCGTATATTTGGAAAACTTTTTGCCCATCCATCAAATAGGCGCAAAATGGACGGCTAGCATGTTGCTTAGATCTACGTCTTTAGATAAACAAATTCTCGATCCGATCATTTCATCATTATCTAAACACTTAAAAACCACTACACACCAATTTTTGTCAGATTTCAAATATTCTACACCATTAAACTAACTAACTCATTATTTCGGACGGCCATTTTGCGCCTACTTGATGGATGGGAAATTTTTTAAAGTAGATAATTTTTTATTTTTAATTACTTGAAATGTAGATCAACTTTAACGGAATGGATCTTGCCATCGGATGTCGTAGGGTTGTATTTGAGTGGAATAATTCAGCCTCGAATTCTTCTGAAACTGCACAAGTCTCTCTATCTCTCTCTCTATCCTTTCTCTCTCTCTCTCTCTCTCTCTCTCTCTCTATATATATATATATATATATATATATATATATATATATATATATATATATATATATATATATAGAGAGAGAGAGAGAGAGAGAGAGACAGAGACTGACTAGGATCCTTCGGAAGGATTCAGACCCGAATCCTTCCCACTCAAATACATGCCTACGACATCTAAAAATAAGATCTACTCCGTTGAAGTTGATCTACATTATTTAAAGTGTCTATAAAAAAATCATGTATTTTTAATACTTTTTACTCATGCATCAAGTGACGCAAAATGGACAGCCGAAAGTAGCCTATTGCTTAGATCTACATCTTTAAACATACAATTTCTCGATCCAATTATTTCGTCATGATCTAAAAAATTAAAATCTTCACATACTAATTTTTGTTAGATTTCAAATATTCTACACTGTTAAACTATCCAACTCACTATTTAGGCTGTCCGTTTTCTCCCGTTTTCCCCCTACTTATGCATGGACAAAAAGTATTTAAAATACTTCATTTTTAGTTTATAAATACTTGAAATTATATAGATCACTTCAACGGAATGGATCTTGTATTCGAATGTCGTGGGGTTGTATTCGAGTGGGAAGGATTCGGCCTCGAATCCTTCCGGAATGACACAAGTCTATCCCCGAATCCTTCATACTCAACTCAATCCCACGATATTCAACTATAAGATCCCCTCTGTTGAACTTGATCTATATTATTTTAAGTAATTAAAAATAAAAAATCAAGTGTTTTGAATACTTTTTGCCCATCCAACAAGCGGCGCAAAATAGACGGCCGAAAGTAGTAAGTTGGCTAGATCTATATTTTTAGACATACAAATTCTTGATCCGACTATTTGATCATGATTTAAACATTTAAAAACCCCTACAAACTAATTTTATTAGGTTTTAAATGTTTTAGACCATTAAAGTAACCAACTCACTATTTAGGCCGTCTGCTTTTCCACTAATTGATGCATGTGCCAAAAGTATTTAAAATACTTGATTTTGGATTTATAGATACTTGAAATAATATAGATCAACTTGAACAGAATGAATCTTCTATTCGAATGATGTATTTTTGTATTTAAGTGGAAAGGGTTCGAGCTCGAATCTTTCTAGAACTACACACACACACACTCTCTCTCTCTCTCTCTCTCTCTATATATATATATATATATATATATATATATATATATATATATATATATATATATATATATATATATATATATATATATAGGGTAAGGTTACTATACACCCTCTGTGTAACCAACTTAGCTACACAGAGGTCTCCACCACACAAATATAGTTTTTAAATTGGTTATTAATACTTTGTGGGGACCATATATCCTAATTTCTGTTTGTATCCCTTGTAAAAAAGTTGTGTGGTGAAAAAAGGTGTGTGTAACTAAGTTAGCTACACATAGGGTGTATTGTAACATATATATACACATATATATATATACATATATGGGGTTTCTGTACTTTAGCCGCCAGCTGAGAGAGTTTCTCAGCCTGCGTGACGTGGTGAATCTTAGCCGAAAATCTTTGGCAGTGTTTAGGCGTTAGAATGACAAAACATTCCGCTCAAATGACCATCAATCACTTTACAGCTACAAAATGACCAAAATACCCTTAGTTTTACATTTAACCTATCCAAAACTATTCCTCCCCAAAACATTTACTGATCTGAAAATTTTAGTTTTTCAAGCCAAAATCAGTTTCAGTAATCTTGACTTATAAATTTTAATTCATCTACACCAAAATTTAAGTTTATAAAATAAGATCTGATCAAGATGACGAACAAGAAAGCAGCAGCCAAAAAAGATAAAAAAAACACGCGTGAAACCCTAGAATATTGGTTGGCATAGCAAAAAAAAAAAATTCAGAAAAAATTCAAGTCATATATATTTAAAGAACTTTTCACCTTTTAAACATAATTTCGCTTTAGACCGCAGTCTCATCGCTAAAAAAATTTCGATTTCAGTGTCAAATTCTCTAAAAAAAATGAAAACTAAGCAGAAAATTTTGATAAAAAATGGTTTTTTTATTAAAATTTTGAACTTTCTAACTTAAAAAACCATTTTAATTTTAATTTTTTAGTTTTTGAAAGCTGTTTTAATCACAATTCAACTGCTTACTGCGACTTTAAACTATTTTTTTAATTTGTTTGTTTTAAGATACTGCAATTGAATTCGTAGTTCATGAAAAAATAATATTTTGGATTTAAAATTTTTTTAACAAGTTTTCAAATTTAGTAATGCAAAAAAATTTGTTTGTTTTAACTGTACTGCGACCATCATCTTTTTCTTTTGTAAAAAGATTGATAAGAATACTGCGATCGCGTTCGCACTACTTTTTAACGTTATTTTCACTTTTTAATTTTATTTGCACACCGACCTTGGTCGCAGTATTTTTTAACTTTTTTTATACATGCGACAAATGTCGCAATCTTTATTTATTAATTAAGCTAAATAGAATACCGGGACCGTGGTTGCAAGTTTATTAAACAACGACAAAGGTCACAGACATTTAGTAATTTAGTTATTAGAAAACTGCAACATTGTTCGCAGTCATGTATAACTCTCACCTTGCGAAATTGGTCGCAGTATTATATAACAACAATCTCTTTAAATTTTAGTTTAATAATACTGCGACCTTGATCGTTGTCTTTTATAGCTTATTTTTCATAGTTGCGATCAAGGACTCACTCCTTTATTAATTACTTATTTATAAATACTACGACCGAGGCTTGGTTTAATGTGGACTTTTGTTTTTATTGTTTCTGCATCAGAAGTGAGGTAAGAAGTGAAGGTTCGTCCAATGCGGTCAAGCCTAATGCCAATGTGCGAACTATTGAAAAATTTCAAAAAATGCATTCATCCTGATTTCGTTAATGCAATGAAGGAGACGCCATTCGGTACAATATTCATGGCATTCTACACTGAGAAATTTGGAGGAGTCAAAGGGTTCAAATCAGACATAAGTGTTTTGAAGATTGTAGATCAGTATGATAGGGATTCAAAGAGCTTTCAAATCGGCGGCAAAAGAATCCATCTAACAGTAGAGGATGTAGCCCTCACCTTTGGTCTACCTATCAACGGAACAGATTTCATCATGAATAAGACATGTACTTTGAAGGACAGGGTGTGATTAAACATTATTTTCTAAAATATTAAGAAGATCATAAAATATCCATTGAAGAGGCTTTGGATGATTTTCTGGTAAAAAAAGAAGGAGAAGTGAATTAGATGTTACAAGAGATGAGCAGCTGGAGCAACAAGTGATATTAAATGAAATTATAAAAGATAGACAAACACTTGCTACTTTGGACTTCATGACTTTGATAATTCTGTATATGTCAGCTACTCTCTTCTTCTCTGGCAGCAAATACACAGTGCCCTGATATTTAATAGAGCAAATTGCTAATATTCAGCTGATAAAGATCACTTGTTGGGCTAAAGCTATGTGACAGTTTCTCCTTAAATCTATGGACATTTTTAGACATACTACACTTGATGGGCTAAAGCTATGTGACAGTTTCTTCTTAAATCTATGGACATTTTTAGACATACTACACTTGTTCGGCTAAAGCTATTCGACAGTTTCTCCTTAAATCTATGGACATTTTTAGACATACTACATTTGAGCTGCAAGGATGCTCAGTGCAAATTCTTGTAAGTATTAATTTTTATTTGTTAAAAATTAATTAAATTACTTATATATTTTAACTGATTATATAAACTGATATACTAATATCTGTTGCAGTATTGGTCATGTGAAAGGGCTAAAATTTTTGAGCAAAGAAAGGGAATGAAGGAAAAACTCCTAGGATAGTAAGATGGGACCTCCACAATATTAGCAAAATCCTACTTGAAATCAATCAATCAGAGATTGAAGAAGAAAATATTAGTATAAAACAACACTATACATATTTTGTCTGCAATTTTGTTAAAAAAATGATTGTAGCTGGAGTATCATTTATTCTCAATAATTTGATGTTTTTTTATGACTTTGACTATAGTCACAGTTTTAAAAAGACAACTAAAATATTGTATAAAAGTTTAATAGGACTGCGACTTTTGTCGCAGTCCTGATAAAACAAATTGTTTGAAGATAAAATTTCATACTGTGACTAAGATCACAGTATTCAATTGTAGCGGACATATCCTTATTTTGACTGCGACCAAAATCACAGTCCTGATGAAAAGATAACTTTTACATTTTTTTTATGCTGTGATTTTAGTCACCGTTCTGAAATATTGGTTTTTATTGATATATCTTTTACATGACTTTTAGGTTTTAAATCGAATGGCCAACATTTTTAAGGAAGAAAAATTTATAATAGGCCTTGCTGCAGAAGAAGAAAAGCAAATACATGATGAAAATATTGAAGCTGACATCCCAGAGGAACAAGAACCTATAAATATAGTTGAAAAGAGTATGAAAGAAGCAACTATTGCAGGTTATTTGTCAAAACCCAGGGACAAAACAACTGAAGAAGTAAAGATTCTGAGGAATGAAAATTTTTATCTGAAGAACAGAGAATATGAGCTAGAAACACAAATTGAACAAATGAATGATGAGAAAGCTAAAAAGAAGAAATAAAAAAGCAGAGGAGAGAAAAGAGAGAAGAAAATTAAAGAAACTAAAACAAAAGATGAAGGTGAAGGAGGAGGAAGAAGAGCTGTTAGGAGCAGCAAATGTTGAGAAAGAGGAGGAGAAAAAGCGGGAGAAAGAGCAGCAGGAGTAAGAGAGAGAAGAGGAGAAAGGAAGAGAAGATAGAGTAGAGGAAGAAGGAGATGGAGGAGAAGGAGAAGAGAAGGAAGGAAGAGGAGGAGAAGAGGACGAAGGAGCAGGAGAAGAAGTAAAAAAAGAGGAAGGAAGAGGAGGTAGAGAAGATGAGAAGGAGAAAGAGCAGAAGAGAAAGGAATAGGAGGATGCGAAGAGGAAAAGGAGAAGGAGGAAAAAGAGAAGAGGAGGAAGATCGAGGAGGATAATAGGAGTAAGCAGCAGGAGGAGGAAAAAAAGAGGAAGGAAGAGGAGAATATCAAGCATGAAAAATGTGAGATAAGTATTACAAGTTCTGATATTTCAAATTTTACTCTAATCTTAACTCAACAAATACTTAATATCCAGAAAGACAAAGCTTCAGAAAATAACAGTAAGAACATATTCCCATTTTGGGTGAAAAGGAAGCTTTTAAAGAAAAAACTATGGATGTCTCCAAAGGATCTATAGAGAGGGGAGTTAAAGTACGCAAGCGTATAGAAAGAGATCTTGATGGCTTCGATTTTGTTAACCCAGAACAAAAGAAGAAATCATTTAAGGAGATGATTCTACAAGCTAAGGAGACTATTCCACAGGCTGAGGCACAAATTACTGACCCTAACTTCGACACAGCAAAGAAAGGCAACACTCAGTCGAGATACATGAATCTAAATAAAAGTATTATCTACACTAGCTTGCAACCCCAAAAACAAGCACCCATTAAGAACTTTTTTTTGACAAAGCCATCTCTGAGTAAGTTAATTGTTTTCTTTTTTAAATTTCCCTTCTAACTTCTGAAAAAAATATTGAAATTGATATAATTGAGACTAAGGTCGCAATATAAATGTAATCATCAAATTCTTAATTCATCAAGAACTAATTCATAATATTAACTTTAAAAATGTTTATTTTTTGTAGTACTATTGCATATCAGGATCCAGATAATGCAAGACATATTGCTAGAAATGACATAGAGGATCCCATATTCAATAAAGATTTAAATTCTAATGTCATTCATTTTTACATGAAGCATCTTGAAAATAAGAGTCGATTGAAAAGTTTATTCTTTCGCAATGAAGCTTGAGTAATCATTACTTACATTCTTTCATTTTCTTTTATTTACAAATGAGTACAATATGTAAAACTGTGATCTTAAATGAGACACTACGACATTGGTCGCAGTTATTATTATTAATCTTAAATAAGATGACTTCGCCCTTGGTAGCAGTTATTATTATTCATCCTGAATAAGATGACTGTGATCTTGGTCGCAATGTACTAATACTTCAATGACATGGTATTCATATGAATTTAGATATTAATGATGCATTATATTTTTAATCTTTTAATGTTTGTATTGTCTAATTTTGACAGCACAGTATTGTATCTAAAAATATTGATCTCGAAGAATATTTCATCAAGAACAAACTAAAAGACTGAGGTAGCGATACACATTATATGTTCTTTCCAATCAATCATAAACATAGTGCTGATGATGTTGGATTCCACTGGATCTATTGGTTTTTGATTGCCAAACACAAGAGTGATTTTTTATAACTCTTTAGTTCCTGTGGATAAATCAAGTAGCATCTTAAAACTGTACCAGTGTGATGTTAGAAAAATGATAAGTTAATCTTGATCATACATTTTCCTTTACTTTGAATTAAATTGCATTATAATTGAATATTATTGTTTTACTTTTGTAAATGCAGAAAGAAAGAATGTTACATATTATTGAACAAGATTTTAATAAAAATATGAAGAAAACTTATATAAAGAATGCAAAATGTCCCAACAGGCTTATATGTTTAATTTATAAGGTTTATACAATTTTATTTCTTATTTATAGTTAAAAATTAAATCTCAAATATATTTTTTTCCGTATCTTTACAGTGTTGATTGCGTTGTATATGTATGCAAATTCACTGAAAGTATAACATTTGAAAGTTCTTCGGTAATTGATGTTGTAACAGATGCGGCTGTACGGAAGCTGAGAGGCGAACTTGCATACATGTTACTCGCAGACAAGAAAAAAGTTGGGATGAAGAAGCTGAAAATATTAGAAGAATGATATTTGAAGATTGACATGTAATATTTTTTTTGTATTATGGATGTATATGCAAAATATTGTTTAATGAGTTTTATTATACATTTTATTTAATTGTAATATAAATTGCGAATTTTCTTAAGTATACTATTTATAAAGCATATCTGTTGGTCAACTTCAGTGATTTTTTTTACATATTTTGCACGTGTTATTGATTGTGACCATAGTCACAGTTTTCAATTGCAAAGGTATTAAAGACTTCGACCAAAGTTGTATTTATTTAATTAACCGATCACATCGACTATCAGTAGTGCGACACAAGTCGCAATACACATATATTATAACAATTTCTCTCATTTAAGCGCTGCGACCACGGTCACAGTTTCTAATTACAATACAATCTACAGTATGCAGAGTAATTTTTAAAAAAATTATTTCAATTAGCACTGCGACCATGATCACATTTTATAAAAATAACTTCGAAGTGCGACACAGTTCACAGAATTCATTATATTGTATATTATATGTGTATTGCGACCTTGGTCGCTATGCTGAATAAACCAGGTCGCTATTCTGCAATGCGACCCAAGACGCATTGAGTAAAAACCTATATACCAAGATACAATGATCATGGTCGCAGTCTTCAATAAAGAATCTAATATTTTAATAGAGATACCGTAAAGTTATTTAATTTTTTAAAATAAAAAATTAAGAAATAAAAACTAAAAAAGTTAATTTGTAAATCGTGTTATAATAAACTGTAATAATAAACCTAAAAAATATTAGTCTTGGTGTCCTCCCGCCATAAATGATTCAACTAAATAAATTCTTGCTTTTTTATTCAGTTTTCGGAAACTCAACAGTCATCTATAATAAATTTTGGTCATGTTTACATCGTTTGAGAGTATCCTTTTAGATTTCTTGAATATATTATATATTAAAGATCTCATTTATAGGAAAACAACAATCACAATTAGATTTATAAAACTTACGTTCAAAGTTTATAAAAAATGTCCTCCTCCTCCTCCTCCCTCTGAACGCAGCAATTCCTCAAATGACGATTGAAAAAATTATTCTAATATGTACCCTAGATATGGATCAGAGAAGAGCTCAATATGGGCGACCCATTCTGAAAATTTATAGATGAACTGAAGTATCTCCAGTAGAGGAGGAAAGCGGGGAGGAGAGCAAGGGGATGCGGAAAAAGAAGAGGAAAGTGAGACGGAAGAGAAAGACAATGAGAATAAAGAAGATGATTATGATTATGATGGTGATGACGAGGATAAGTAGAATATTCTGTTATTTTCATAATCAATTTCAAATTGTCTTCTTTGTGGGTATTTTTATGCCTTTATTTTGTAAGGTTCATGAAATAAATAAAATTTTCTTGTATCTTAAATTTTAATGCCCTTCTTTAAGGTTTATGTGAGAAGTTAACTATGATCGCACTCTTTTTTTTTTATTGATGGAACACTCTCATTTTTTTGATACAGACTGCGACCAAGATTGCTATAAAAAATAATATATAAAACCTTATTAAAAACAGCGACTATAGTCGTAGATATTAAGATAAGTCAAAAGTTTCCTGATATGAAAATTGATTTTTTTTTCAAAAAACTCAAAGATTGGTTGAAAATATATCCTATCAAGTTTTCTAAAGTTTAAACTATTCTATCTTCTGCAAAAACTGTGATGTGGTCGTTGTCTATATACAAAATTATCACAATATGCGACTACAGACTGTGGTTACTATGTTCAACAAAAAATGTGGTCTTTTACAATGATTCATGAAAACTACGACTAATGTCACAGTCATGACCAAAATACTGTCTTTGCAATATCGCTGAATAATTCAAAAATAGCGACAATGATCGCAGTTCAAAAGGTTAACTAAAATTACAGTCGTATATGCGACTATAGTCACAGTACTCATAAAAAAAAAGTAAGTTTCCCTATATTTAAGCAAATTAAAAAACTACACCATAGTAAATCTGTAACATAAATAAAAAGTTCTTAATGTAATAAAACTTACATAAACACGCACAGTGAATAACAAACATATAAAATAGTAATTGAACTGTGACTCTAGTCGCGGTTCAATAATCCCTTCTACATTAACACTGCGACCTTGGTCGCAATCCTCGCACGACGATACAAAAAATAACTCTTTATTCCTTCTCGGTTGCTATAGCTTGATACTATTTTCTCTGTGAATAAAAAAACAAAAATTCAATTCATGTGATAATGAAAAAACATGAGTGATACAAAAATTTTATTAAAAAAATTATGTAAATATTTGAAATAGCAAATTAAAATGCAAATGATATAAGAGAAAAATGGCATACCAATAATGGACAACCAGTCCTGTAATAACCCAATTGTTGACAGTTTTCATATGTATGGTGCTTCACATCCTTCTATTGTAAAGAATCTTCAAATTCAGACTTTATCCTGGATGCACTTTTAGGCCTCCTTTTTGTAACCACATGACTAAGAAAATTGTGTATTGTTAATTCTTCACCGTCTCTCAATACCACAACTGAAGAATTAGAACCAACACTAATTTTAGTCTGCGATGATTGATCATTAAATGTCTTGGATTTGAATTCATTACTGATTTCTAGAGCAAATCCTTCCAACGTATCATCCAACTTGGAATGATGGATATTTAAATCATACATCATTTCGATGATTGCATAAAATTTGTATCGAAGTATCCACAATCTTGCAGTTTCTCGCATACCTTGATTCAGAAAAGATTCATACCATGTTCAATTACAACATTCTTGAAACGAGCATCCAATCTCTACCTCTGTAGTATACAAGATTCTGGTATATGTGTAACATGACCGCGTCATAAGATGCACAGAATATGTCTACTAAGGATCCCCTCGGTTTCAAATAAGACACAACTACAAAAAACATAAAACTCATTATAATTCTCATAACTGACCTTGTCCCAATTGTCTTTTGATTCAGAAAAATTACCAACCAAAAAAGTTATTCTTGAGGCTTCATGTTCTAACTCTTCGGAAAACAGTGTCATTACAACTGCCAATTCCTTTTGGAAATAATTGAAAATTTTTCCTAGCATAAAACTTCAAAACTTGTGTCTATATGTATTTGATGTACAATTAGGCACACAATTCAAACACAGGAAGTCTTCTTGAGATTCAACTATGCGACAAGTTATGACAACTTTATCGTATTGGTGAACAAACTCAACAAGTTTTGTGTTTGAATTGAAAAACCAGTCAAAAAGGGATTAATATTTTCAGACCTTTAATTAGTTGTCATTTATCACAAAAAAATATTTTTTAGATAAGTATTAACCTAATTGTCTTCCATTGATTAGCAAAAGGGGAAAACTTTCAATAAAAAGGGTTGAGGAGCTAAATTACAAGTATTCTTAAAAAGATTACAAGTAGATCTCCTCAGAGATTCTGGAGAAGTGTGCCGATAGGAGTCTGGTCAGCGCGCGACCACTTTGTCCCTTTGACGATGCGAGCGATGAGATTCCCTTCTCGCCTGGTTCCGAGAATCAGAGAATAGAAGGTTGGTAGAACCCTCTTACTACTTCTCAAAACCGCCTTCAATTAGGAATTCCTTCTCGCCTGGTTCCGGAGATTCCTTGAGAAGAAGGTATTAGGGTATCAACACCCTGATTAGAGAAGCAATTCTCTAAAATTCTCTGAATTCAAGAGCGCACGGTGCGTCGTGAAGAAGCCTCTGCTTGTGGAGTCCTCTTGTGCGTGTTGTCTCAGAAAAGCTTTGTTTCTGGAGATATCCTTGCCTCTTCTCTCCTTGTACCCCTGATGGGCTATTTATAAGGAGAGCAAGGGTATAATCATCCCTTGAAGATATGGAAACAGATTGAATCAAATCTGTTTAAATCTGGAAAGTAGCCTTGCTGCGAGGCTAGGATCAGCTTCTGCGAAGTTAGGAATGGCAGGTCGGTTGATCTTCTTGATCTGTTTTTATCCTTTCCATATCGTTGGAGGATTTCCCCTGATCTTCTTACTCATTTTAGGAGAATCAAGAGATTGTGGCAATCAACTGCCAAATTTGATCTCAGATTTGATCTTAATTGGATTTGATATTGATCCAATCTCATCCAGAGATTTGATTGGTCAAAGGTTGACCATAGCAGACCGATAGCGGCGCTGCCCACTTTGACTCATAGCGGAGCTGGAGGCAATTTCTTGGCGAAGTCCGAAAAGAGGCTTTTCGGCGGAGCTAAACGTCTTCTGTGGCGAAGATACGAACATCCTTCTGCGCGGTTGTGTAGCTTCAAGCGAAGTTAACTCTCTGTGGAGTTGCGCTCTAGCAGTTCAGGCGAAACTATAAGTTAGCTTCCTGGCGGAGCTTTGAATGGCTTCAAGGCGAAGTTGGATGATCTTAGCCTCTCAGGCGAGGCTATCCCTTTGGGCTCATGTAATGCTAAGTGCTAGCATCTTGACCTGCTGAAGTCAGTTCAGAAACAATCCGGGTTCACTGTCTGCTTGCTGAATCAGTGGAGTCCAAGTTGCTTCCCTATCTCTCGGAGATGGGTGAAAACTGGTCTTCAGCTCGTCTGTCACTTGTCTTTTGTAAATGTCAACAAGTTTAGACATTGTTCAGGCCAGTAAGAATCTTGTCTTTTTAAGTGTCAACAAGACCCCCTTCAAAGTTTTCGAAAGTCTGTAATGGCTCAAACGTTGAAATACTTTGAACTGTTTTGATTGGTGGTGTGTGGAGTATGAACGTCGCCATGATGGTTGAGTTCAGCTTCGCTTTGGATCCTGCTTTGGGATGTAGATTCGCCGAGGAATCATGTAGACTCGCGTCTGGGTAGCTTCGCGGCTAGGTAGATTCGCTCTGGAACATCTGTCGCTTTTCCGAGGCCAACTGCCGTGGGCCGGTTACGAGAAGGATTACTTCTTCTCTCGCACCGATCGAGGGAGATATTCTTTCCTCGCGCGTTTCCAAGGGAGGATATTTCCTTTCTTCAAGGTGCCATGAGTGCCTTTCTGAGGGAGACATTTCTTTCTTTGCACGGTTCCAAGGGAAACCGTCCCTTTTCTCAAGGCGCAGTAAATACCTTGAATGCGCTCGTGCTTCCACGCTTGAGGCGGCAGCGCTCAGGTCATGAGGCCTATAAATAGGACACTTGAGGTCCTCTGAAGAGAAGTAGTCTGCTCTTCTTCTCTTCTCTTGGTTGAGAGAGATACTCAGATCTCTTAATTAGTGGGAATGCCCACTCTGGTTATTACCCGGCCAAGGACCGGTAAGTCTTGATCATTCAACGACTTCGCCAACTTTAGGGAATTCATCTCCCTTAATTTAGCTTTAACAGCTGTAATCAGCTACTTCAGGGATTAACTTCCCTTATTCTCCATTTAACTGATCTGCGGAGAAGGATCTCAGCATAGCTTCCCAGCGAAGCTATCATCTTGACTTGATCAGAGAAAGATCACTGCATGTTAAGTTCGCTGCACAAGCAGAACTTGGGATTTAGTTTCTTCAAGGTTGAGCCAGTCTTGCCATATAGGTGGGGCTAAGACTGTGTTCCACAGGATCGTCTGGCTTAGCCATATAGGCGAGGCTAGGACTTGGCATTTGCTGAGCTAGCCCATCATCACTGTGCAAGCGAGGCTATCCTCTGCTTTAACTGAAATCGGATTACTTCGCCCCAAAGAATTTGACTTCGTGTTTTTTGCAGCTTCTCCGGTATTTAACTGCTAACTTGTTTCAGTTTGCATTGCAGTGAGCTATGTTTGCCAATTTTGTGACTTGATGAAAGAGACCGAAAAGTTGCCTTATGCTTCCCTGGTTGAAACTTTACTTTTAAGCAGGAGGAACAAACTGGGGCAGCTGATGTGTGTCCCAGAGGCTGTTGGCAGTCGCTTATCCGCGATGATTCCTTTTGAGGCGAGGCTGGTAGCCGCTTATCTGAGATGATCCACTTCGGGAAAGCGGACGTCACCTGTAAGATCGCGGATCTTCCCTGGTGGCACCATCTGTCCTTATGTGAAGGATTACAGCCTTGTGTAGGAGGAAGGCCTTTCGTGTCCAGTTGGTCTGCCTTGAAAGCAGATAAAACCACTTGTATTCCTTTTGTGCAAATGATCTTGCTGAGCAACTGAATCTGTTGTACGAGACACAACTTGATGTAATATCAATGTACCTTTCCTCTTAAATCAATGAAAGTTCATTTTCTGCTCATTTGATTTTTCCTGCCTTCATTGAGATTTGGCTATAACGGGGCTGAACTTCGTGCGGAGTTAAGGACAGGATCCTTTTTGAATGAGCTTCGCACGAACTGACATGTTGGCGAACTGTGCCTTTAGCGGGCTAAGGCAACCCTTTTGGCGAAGTTCTTGATGAACTTGTGCGAAGTCCGCACTTTGACTCATGGCGAGGTTAACCCTTAGTGGCTGAAGTAGCGCTTCTCAGGAAGACGCTTTAGGCGGTGTTTCAAATTAATTCGAAACGGCGGCCTGTGCCCTTTTCGAGGCATCGTTTCAGGCGCTGATTGGCCTATAAAAGCCCGATCGGGCTGAGAAAGAGCAGATCTTTTACTTGAAATTTTTAGAGACCTTTGACTCTTCTTCTTTCTCTTTCCTCTCCATTTAAAAAGTTTGAAAGCTTCCGCAGCTCTTCAATGGCGCCCAAGAGACGAGCGGGAAAAGAAGTGGCGACTTCTGCAGTGGAGGGTCCTTCTCCTCCTCCGGTCATCGAACGACCAATCGCCGGTAGGGATCTTTCCTTTTTGATTAGAGACTGACGTCTCTCTTTAAAGCCGATATTTGGCTATCTTTGGATGAACCCAGAAGGATCGAGCATGATCTGATATTGTTAGGGAATCCATTTCCCTTATTTTCTCAAACGGGACTTCAAGAACTGAAGAGTTCTTCTTTAAGCTTCTAGGCGAAGCTATCCCTTAAACTGTCTTCATCCTATTGAACAATAGGATATGAGTCTGTCCCCCCAATCATGGCCGCAAAGGACTAATGATAATTTTTGACCATAATGCCCTTTTGACAAAGTTAGTCCTCAGGGTTGTGCCGCCTTCTGCTTAAGCTTTTCGAAGCGAATCTAACACTTGGACATTTTCTGCGGAATGCGGACTTGACTGTAACTGCGAAGCTAAGCTTTGGTGAAGCTGTCACCTTGTTAGCTTCGTTCAGAGGGCGAGGCTATGCCTTGGTGAAACTTGTATCTTTGTATTCGCTTGGCTGATGAACTAATCATGATTCTTCTTTACTTCTGCAGTGCACTACACTCCTGGTCCTTCGAACAATCTATTTGGGATGACCAGGGGATTAGACGGCAATATCAGCCTGCAATTTTAAGGGCAGGCTTCTCTGTTTAGCGAGGGGAGCTCTCTCGTCCGAGACACGATTATTTATGGTGGTGATCAATACACCACGAGGAGTATTTTGACTACGGCTTCCCTTGAAGATATTGACCATCGAACTTATAGGAAGCCCGACTTCATGTTCGGGGATGCCGTACCAGATCCTGATCACCAACTACTGGCAGGGGAAGGGCAGTGGGTTTTCCAGTTGGATGGTGAGAAGTTCTACCTTCCATCCACAAGCGACATTTTTCTTTGTCTTCCTTCCAGAGCGTGACGCAGGCTCGGAAGATGTCGTGGGAAGTGAGCCGGAGCACTGACTCTGTCCACATTGGAAAATTGATGCTTCAGTCTCCTGGTTATGCAAGAGCGGGGCCTCCTTGTTGCATAATGGGTCTACATCCTGGGAATGTGTCGCGAGAGTTCCCAGTGGGAGAAAATCCCACAGTGGCGCTGACCTTTGGCAACCAATTCTGCAAGGTCAATGGGAACTACCCGGCCGCTGACTTCAGGACTCTAGGCTGGATTCACCCTCCGAAGGCATGGTGGAGGGATTTAACTGTATACATCCTCGCTTATTTCGGGGAGGATCTGGAGGGGGTAAACCTCTATGAGGCCGTCAGGGCGACCTGCTACGGTATTGAGATGAACGTGGCGTATTTCTACGCCATCTTTAAATTGTATTGCCCCGCTTCAGGGACTTTCTTCACCCCTGTTGGCGATTGGGCATGGCCTTGCATGAGATATGGGAAGTCTCTGCCCTGCCTTTTGGGTCTCTTCCTTATGAAGAATACTTCCCGTGCGAGGCAGAATTGGCTCTTCTGGAGAAGCAGGAGCCTGCCTTGTTCGAGACCTACCGGGAGTTAATGTGCCACTTATACATTTGCTCCAGTATGCATGGGGGCAGTAAGGGAACTTCTTGTAGCTTGAAGAGCTGGGGAGATTACTTGTTCCCAGATATGGAGACACTCCTGAAGCGGCTCACTGTAGAGTTCTGATGAAGACATCCTTGATCGGATGCAAAAGCACTTCCAAGGGGATCTGGTTGTGAAGGAAGATGATGGCCCTTATGAGAAGGGTGATGTCCTTCGGAGTTTCCATCATCAGGCTCGCCGGCCGATGTCCCGGAAGGCCCTGCTGGCTGGCTTCTTGACAGTCTGGCTGAAGAGGTGCGTGTGTGCCGTCTTCTTCGGGTGATGTTGTTCATCCGAATGTTTTTGCTGCCCGCTGTTCATCTGCTCATGGTTGTCCTCTGGGTCTTCTTCCAGCCATGGTGTGCTGTATCCAGAGAGGCCTTCGTGCATTAACGGAGGCTTTTTGCAGGCCGCCAGCAACGAAGCGTGGAAAGGGGGCCATTTCGCCTCGCGACGGTCCTAATCCCAGGATAGGTCTGCCGTACACTTACTTGATGGCGTGGTTCGCCCTGCATTGTCCTTCTTTGATTGAAGCTAGAGAGGATCCCCTGCAAGATGTTCGAATGGCGCTCCTCCGCCGATTCGAAGGATGCTCATGGCAGAAGACTTACGTGGCTGAGGCCCGTAAATTAGTACGTCGCTATGAGGTCTATAGTCTCTTCCGCTGTTTTCCCCGTATTCGTGGTGCAGGCTATGGGGAAGAGTTCAAAGATGCGGGGGAGGGGCAGTCGTCTCTGAGCCGGGGAGTTTTTGAGTGGCTGGTTAGCATCCGGCCCTCACATTTATTGTATAGAAGTGGGGACACCTGCTATTTGGAGCCCTATGTTCCAAGTCGGTTTGCTCGGCAGTTTGGATATGACCAACTGTATGTGGGCAATCCAAATCTCAATCTGGCTTTCATAGAGAGTCTCATTGATGGAACCCGTGCCTGGCGATTCTTCATTACAGGCTGTACTGGGGCGCGGCTGCGTACGCCGTTGAGGACTCCCAATCTTCTAATGACCCTGTGCTTCTGCCAGTGGTATGCCACCTCCAACTCCACACCCCTTGGATTCAATGCTAACAGTTCTGGTGTGAAGTTAATTTCTCAGCGGCTGAAGCGGAAGGTCTTTGAGAGAAGGGAAGGTAGGAGAGTTCGCATCCCGGGCATAGAAGAATTTGTTGTTGTTGATGACAGCGAAGCCTCGGATGCGGAAAGTCCTCGCTTTGAAGCGGAGGCGGGTGCCGAGACTCTCGCAGCCGGTTCTGGCGTGATGGGGACAGTTCTCCCAAGACATGTAGAAGAAGCCGAGGAGGAAGGCTCTGATGCCCCTCTCAAGCGCAAACGGACAGGTGTGTCTCGTAGGAAGGAGTTGGTGAAGAAGCCCCATCGCCAAGCTACCACGGTCGTTGTAGAGGGCGAACCATCTGTGGCGGTTCCTCCTCTTGTCCCATTAGTAGTTGAACCATCGGTTGGTGAACCGACTACTGGTGAAATTGCTCCGGACTTAGGTAAGATCAGCTTCATCTTTGTAATATATCTTCCATGTGTTCCGGACCGCTTATTATCTGCTTCGTGATGTAGGCTGAGGCGGTGACGAGCCCGAGAGCTGGGGCCGTCGGAGAACAAGGGAACATTATGATCCCCTATCCGCTTACCACGGGGTGATGAGGCCGGCTATTTTGCCGTCCCAGAGGAATCCGGAGGTAATGCAGCTGACGTTGGTCCTTCGGGCGTTGGGACTTTCAAAGGAAGTCCTGTAGCGTCAAGCTCTTTTGGGTAGTCCACGAAAGATTCGGCAAGTGAAAGCGGGTCGGCCATTCGTGTTGACTCCGCAAAGGACTTTCCAATGGGGCCCGTAGAGACTGATACGGCTGCCAAGATGTTTGAGGCAGCATCATCCTTTGGTATTGTTCCGACCTTTAGCTTTTACTATTTATTGTGTCTTGCCTAAACACAATTTTGTTGCAGGTGTTCCGCCTCAAGGTGCGTTAGCTTCAAGGGAACCAGACGATCTTCCGAGGGGTCGAGGGGTGATATGAGCACTTCGACTGCGGCGGATGATGCTGTGTTGGATGCGCTATATGGCGACCTGCCCTCTTATCGGCCCAAGGCGGTTGAAAGACCAGAGGTTGAAGGGACGACAGTCCCGGAGGTGTCTTCACTCCCAACTATATCAACGAGTGAGGTGCCGACAGTTTTGCCAAGCGCAGAGCTGAGGGGTGATTACCAGCCCTACTTCTCCAACCCTGGTGGTTGAACCTGCTGTTCAGGAGATGGTCACTAGTCCTACCTCCCGGGGTGGCTAGTGTACTGATTTCCATGAAGACTCCGTCGAGATCACCACAGCCTGTCTTACTGCTGTTAGTGTTCCTGTTGCTCCTTCTACGGTAGTGTCAACCAGGCTGGTGGATTTTTCTGAAGTTGCCCGTCTACCAGAGGTGGCCGAGGTTGAAAACAATTTTATAGGCGACATAGTCGATAGTTTTTACAAAGGCTTAGGGCGAAGCATCGACCTGGTCTTGAAAGGTTCGACTATATCGTTCTCAACTTTGAAGGTGGTCCTCTTCCGCAATTTGAAAGTATTCGGGACCTTGAAGGGTACCACCAGGCCGTTGCCTTGGAGCTCCTGGTAGATCAATTCGAAAGGGACGTAGAGGAATGGCGCCGTCTCAGCCGCTCGGACTTGGAGTCTTTGGTTGATGAGCGGTTTGCGCGCCTTGTCGCTCAAAAGCATGAGGCCGTCTTGCCGCTCAAGAAGCCGCTGAGGCTATTTCCTCTGATTGAAATCCTTGGAAACAAGGCAAGCAGAGGTTGGAAATGCCATCGATGCTTCCACCAGTGCTCTTCTTGATGCTGAAGATAGGATTGCGAAGGCCAAGGAGATGATTAGGAAGGGAAACCTTCTCTTGTCCAAGGCTGAACCGGTGCGTCTTAAAGAATCTACGCGGCTTGAGCAGCTCAAGGCTCAAAGTGACAAACTCTCGCAGCAGGAATTGTCGCAGAGGGCAACTTTGGCGGAGGTCGAAGAACTTTGGCGGAGGTCGAAGCTCGTTTGGGCCCAGGCAATGAATTTCAATGAGGCTGAGCTGAAGTCGCAGGCGCTTGCCCAGCTGCTGATGACAGGAGGACGAGGCTGGTTTCCCTTGGAGAGCGGATCAGATCTACAATGTACGCCTGTAGGTCGTTGTATATGTGCCTTCATGTATCTCATCCTTTTGGAATCATTGAAAATCTTTCTTTTTGTTTTGACTCCCTATCGAGTCTCCAACTCGTTTCACTTGCTGAATTGTCCTTTCAAAGTTGTATTGTAGCCACTCGAGAACATAATCCTTGTTGGATTGGATAATGAGACTTGGCCATCTACCGGTTCAGAGGTCGCAATGACATAACCGATTGAGAAGTCACCAATCTCAAGATTTAGCCCTCACAGGACTAAAGGGTAATACTTGCCTTTTGTAAATGTCAGCAAGTATGGTGAGACCTGTCTTTTGTAAATGTCAACAGGGCTCGGGGTTGAGACCTGTCTTTTGTAAATGTCAACAAGCTCAAAATTGAGACTCGGCTGTCTGCTGGTTCAGAGGTCGCAATGACATAACCGATTGAGACGCCACCAAGCTCAAGGTTGGTGATACTTATCTTTTGTAAAT